>JAKMXC010000145.1:0-104753 GCA_025328345.1 Colletotrichum sp. SAR11_59 | reverse complement strand
GAAAATAAAAATATTATCTAAGTAGATAACTATATAGATATTAATATATTTATATATAACTAAATTAATTATATTCTAAAATATTATAAGGGCGTTAATAAGACTAAAAAGTATAATAAAGTACTTAAAATATCCTTTTTATATTTAAAAAGTAGTTTTCTATTCTTCTCTTTATTTTATCCTAATTAAGTTATAAATACTTTTAAAATTAAAAGCTATAAACTAATTAGCTTTATAAAGGAGTTATTTTATTTTATTAATAAGTAGTAGTAGATAGTAATTCTTAATTATTATTTTATTAAATATATAGTAGTTAATATATAGTTATAGTTTTCTATTTTCTTTTAGTATAAATAGGATTAAACTTCTTACTAATAATATTAAAGGTTTAATATAACGTTTTTTAAGGATTTTATTAAAATATTTATCTAAAGTTTCTATTTCTATTTAGTTAAGTTTATAGATCTTATTAAAGTATAGTTTTTTTCTTTTTTTAAGAGGGATTTTATAATTAAAACTAATATATTTAAGTAGTTTAGTTTCTAGTTTAATTATAAAGAGTTTTTAATAAATTCTATATTTTTTTAAGATAAATAGAAGTAGATTATTCTTTTATTTAAGATTTATTATTTTTAGTAGTTATAATATAGCTTCTTTTACTTTAAAGTAATTAAGGTATTATCTTACTATTCCTAATTATATTAATTTATTTAAAGCTTAATTTTAATAAAGCTACTTAAAGACTAAATTATTATAGTTTTAATAAAGTTAGCTATTACTTTAATCTATTTATAGGTTATTTATTTATAGTTAAAGTAATTTTAGTATTATATTATATATTCCTATATTAGTAATATTAAATTAAATTCTTTTTTTTTAATTTAAATAGTTTATTTTAAGAGGTATAGTTTTATTATAGATAGTACCTCCTTTATACTTAAATTCTTCTCTTTCTATTATATATAGAAAATATAGTTATTCTTTTCTTCCCTATTATACTTTTAGTTTATTAATAGCTTAAGGAGTAATAAAATTTACTTTAGCTCTACTATTAATTAGTATAAATATTATTTATTTATTAATAGTAATTTTAAGTTTTATATTATTCTTATATCTTTATAATATATAATAAATAGATCTTTTCTTAGTTATTTATTATAATCTATTATTAGTAAATAAGTTTAGTTTTTTAATTACTCTAATTATCTAAAGTAAGTAATCTATTTTCTTTTTTATTATACCTTTAAGAAGTTATTTTTATAGATCTTAATTTATAGAAGTTTAGGTCTATTTTTTATAATTCTCTAAGTATATACCTTTTTTTAGTAATATACTTAATACTTATCTTATTAATATTTATTCTACTTTATATTATTATTATATTAGTATCTTATAAGGAATTAAAAACTAAGCTTAAAAACTATAAAGTTATCTTTAAATAGTACTATAGTTTATCTAATTATAGTAGATATTAAGTAAATCTTATAAATAAGCTTATTATTATATCTTTAGGGGTAGAATTAGTAATTATACTTTTCTCTTATATATTCTTTATATTTATTATAGAAGTATTAAAGCTAGAAGAGGGTTTAATAAAGTTAGTAGTTATTTCTTAATATAAAATAGTTTTCTATATATAGCTAAGAGGTATAGTTTCTATTTTATTAATTTACTAAAGTACTATAGAAGTAGTATTATTACTTATTTTAAAGTATATTAATTTCTTAATATTTTAGGAATTACTTAATTCTATTTCCCTTATTATTAGGTTCTTCCTTAGAACTAAGGTTATCTATACTAAGAATAAACTTATAAATGACCTCTATTTAAGTATATTAGTAAATAACGTTATAAAGTTTATCTAAGTTATAAAGTAAACTTTTATTCTTTCTAAAAGTTTAGTTACTAGTTATACTAAGGAGCTATTATTCTATTAGGGGATTATATTAGTATTCTAGTTCTTTTTTAGATTCTTCTTTAACTTATTTATTAAGTTCCTAATTAATTTATTTAATTTTAGTAGGATTTCTATATATATATTTATATTATTCTATATATAAGAACGTAGTTTTTAGTTATTATTCCTATAGGGGGTTATAAAGTTCCTCTTAGATTTATTCTAAGTATAGGCTTTTAGCTTTTTAGAAGTATATAAGCTTTAGTTTATTATTATTTTCTAGTTCTTAGTTTTATATAGTAGAGGAAGTATTAATAGGTTTAAACTACTAAATCTATAGTATCTTATTAAGTTATTTAGTTAGTTTTCTTATAATTTTATTATTACTAGTATATATTATTACTAAGGTTTTAAGGTGAATATCTAGGATAGTTATATTATAATTAGATCGTTTAAGATTACTATTCCTTAAGTAATATCCTAATATTTCTTTATCTTTAAACTAAATTTAGTAATTATTATTATAGTATCTAATTTAGGATTAAGATATATATAGTACTTTTACGATTATATTAACCTATTAGGGTTACTTAGTTACTAGTTTCTAAGGAAGCTTCTTAAGTTATTTATAATCCTTAGTAATATATCTTTATTAATTATAGTTATAATATTTAAGGTTTTAAGGTTTTTTATCGTTAGGCTTAGTTATTATATTAAGATCTATAGGTCTACTATATTATCTATAAGTAGTGCTTTATTATATATTACTTTAGTTATTATAAGGTTTATTATTATTCTACTAGTAGTTAAACTTCTACTAAGGTTACTATTAATACTTACGTTTAGAGTTTAGTTATTATTACTTCTTATTTTTTCCCTTATAGTATTTAAAAAGTTAATTATTAATTTTAATAGTAAAGTTAGTATACTAAAGAAAGTTTTTAAAGTAGTTAATCTTAATAATTTTATTCTTAACTTTATCCTTAAGTTTTTAGTAGAATATAAAGATCTTAGTTTCTTTAATAAGGTTAAGTTAAACGCTAAGTTATTAGAATATAGTAGTATATTCCTTAGTAGATTTAGTTTATTATAGTTATACTAGTTCTCTTTTTATTTATTATTTCTTATTAAGGTTTTAGAAGAAAGAGCGTAAAGTATTTTTAAATCCTTAGAAGTTACTATAGATATTATAGGTCTTAGTAGAGTATTTATTTAGTATTTTATACTTAAGGAATTCTTCTTAAATAGGTTTAAACTACTTAAGAGCTCTTCTATAGAAGTAAGTAACTATATAAACTACTTTCTTAGTCTAGTTAATAAAATCTCTATAGTAAAAGTTTTAGTAATTCTTAACTTAAATTAAGAATAACTTAAGTTATCTAAAAGTACTATTATAAGTAATAAGAGTATTAAGTTTAAGCTTTTATTATCCTCTAATAGGGGTAGTAATAATATTAGTAGTAGTTTAGAAAATATTAAGTTTTTCTTAGAGTTCTTAGACCTTTTTAAAGTTAGTATTACCCTTAATATCCTTTTTAAATTTCTTATACGTTTATTTAGTGTTCTAAAGCTACTTATTAAGGTTATGTATAGCTTATTTACTTTTATTAATAAAAGTTTATATTTCCTTAGATTTAATATTCTATTTCTAGATAATACGTTAGAGTTTTTTATAACTTTCCTTAGTAAAAGAACCTTTTCTATTAGAGTTATACTTAAGGTTTAGTATATTATAATTTTTAATACTAGTAAGTTTCTATACTAAGCTTTAAAGCTAGTTATATAAGGAAAATAAAGATCTTAAAGTAAGGGACTTAGCTAAAGCGTAAGAAGATATACTTATTATTTTACCATTAGTAGGCATTAATAGTTAACTTACTAAATAGGAGTAATTAAAGTATTATAGTTAGCTATCTAATAATAAAGTTTACTAATAGAAGTTAGAGATTAATATATAGTAATAATATACTAAGGTTATAATTATAAGTTATAAGTTAATAGTAGATTAAGTCTTTAGAAACTAAAATAATTAGTCTTAGACTTAATAAGTAATTTATAGTAAAAGTAAACTAAGAGTATCCTAAAAATAAATACTAAGAAGTTAATTACTAAAAAGCTATAAAAGTCTAACTATAAATAAAACTTAAAGTTATACTATATATAAACCTAAGATAATTTCTTTATTTTAAGAACTAATATCTCCTAAGTAGTCCTTAAGTATAAACCGCTTTCTCTATATTAATCCTAGGTTAGGACTACTTATTTTTCGTTAATCTTTTTTATTATTATATAACTTATACTATAGTTCTTCTATTCTAAGTAAGTCCCTATTATTCCTATAATCTTATAGTATAAATATCCTATCCTAGCTACTTAACGCCTAAGTAAGTTAGTTAACTATTATCTATGTAGAACAGGTTGTAACAAAGGCTGCCTCAGATACTTAAGGGTATTATAACACCTATGTATAATAGTTAATATGTCTGAATACTTCAAAGGATGGCGATCCAGCCTTGTCCTGGCCACCATCGCAGCTGCCATCATCACTCTCTTCAACATTCTGTTCTTGGCTGTGTCAGCTTCTCTTATGGAAGCGATACCAGGTCAGGGATACGAAGGAATCCTCTTCCAGGGAAGTTGCTCAAGGGCGAAAGAACTTAGTACCTGGTCGCATGGGGTCATCAACATTCTTGGCAGTCTGCTTTTAGCAACGGGCAACTTCACACAGCAAGTGTTAACGTCACCTACGAGGGAAGAGATAGACAGATCGCATGCGAAAAAGAAATGGCTTCATATCGGTACGCCATCTAGCAGAAATCTCTTGAGGATCGCTAGAAAGCGAGTTTTGGTCTGGATCTTCTTAGGACTCTGCTCACTTGCCATTCATCTCTTGTCAGTCGAATCACAACAAAATCAAAGCCTGTGTACTTTGCTAATGAGCAAACCTTAATAGCTACAATTTTGTGATCTCCTTCGAATACCACGCTGAGACCTATGGCGTTTTTACAATGACAGACGACTGCTTTGTAAATAAGAGCATCTCTTTCGAACATCCGCGGCTGAATACAATTGTGTCTGCGGCTGATCGCGCGGAAACGTTATCAGCTCCAGAATGTATCTCCGCTTACAAAGATGATTTCCTATTTAAACCAGGAAGGTCAGATGTCATACTGGTCACCAAACCGCAATCTACCAATGGCACCCGAGCTTTTACTAGCTCTTTGTCAGAATGCCAGCGACAAACCCAGCAGCCGACCCACGTTTGCGAACTAATGGGTGGCCCGGAATGCTCTGCATGGGTTCCTCTGCAAGGGTCCGACTCATATTGTGTGTCTCGATCTCTTGAGGGACAGTGCAACTTAGTTATGGACACTAGGTTCCTGGCTATTGTTATTGGATGTAATCTGCTCAAGCTTCTTGGGCTGGCTGCCACATGGCTATGTTTGAAAAAGCGACCCTTGCTTACCATTGGAGGTACAGGATCCATACGTCTACTATCCCGATTTTGCATACAGGCTAACGACCTAGCAGATGCTATGGAGAGCTTTCTGACCCAACCAGACGCCACAACTCAAGGATGTGGGCTGATGTGTATTTCTTTCTTCAGCTCTCCAGAATGGAATGATCAGCCAAAGATCTGGATCCCAAAGCATCGCCTATGGGCAGGATCTGTTTCGTTTTTGAGATATTGCGCATGTTTACTGTTGTGAGTAAGTCGAAGATATAACGCTTCCAAGTTGATCATAATAAGTCTTGCTAATGAAACCAAAACTACGCCAGATGTATCACAGCACTAGCAATCTCAGGAGGATTTCTTGTCCAGGCGTTTGAAGCAACCTGGGAAGGGTATACTCCTATTTACGGAGTCCCGAGCTCGTGAAGCCTCTGGGAGAAGGGACTCGGAACAATCTCGCTTGACTGCCTTATCGGAGGACGAACTGACAAGGGATCTGCTGCCACAGCACTCCTTGTAAACTCCCCTCAACTGATTATGCCCATGATCTATATTACCGTGAACAGTCTTTGGACATCGATGCTTGCAAATGTCGAATGGAATGGTTATGGTGAGAAGAGGAAAAGTCTTCGAACATCGGTACCGATAGGATGCCAGAGAAAGACCTATTTTCTCTCCCTTCCGTTTGTAAGTCACTGGATTTCTTATGATGCCTTCAACACGATTAACTGCGATCCATGACATCTCTAACTACTGTTGCATGAATAGCGATACGGCATTCCGCTTGCAGCTGGATCCGCAGCACTTCATTGGCTTATTTCTCAATCCATCTTCCTTGCCAGAGCTACAGTAGTCCATAATTCATTTGGATCTAATGCGACGGAGACAACCTTTGTGAAGACAGGCGGATTCTCCCATCTCGGGATCGCACTGGCCATCTCTCTCGGCTTCTTGATAACCTTTGGTACCTTTGCCCTCAGCTTGCGTCGTCTTCCTCCGAAAACGCCCTTCGTGGGAACCTGTTCAGCGGTGATCAGTGCCGCTTGTCACCCACCTAAAGAGGATAAAGACGCAGCTATGAAAATGGTGCAATGGGGTGTTCTACCAGTTGATGCATCCGATGAGTGGCAGGGACGACATTGCTGCATCACAAGCAGGGAGGTTGAACCGCCGGAAACAGGGTTGACGTATGAATAAGAAATCTGTTCAAACATCGAGCTATGCCATTGGACCTGATTGAAAACACGAAGAAGCACGGAGAGTGGTCAAATCAAAGGTTAACGATACGTGATGGAGTTGCAAGCTGCAACCATCGCGCCGGGTTCACAGAGCTGCAAAGCAGTCCTTCAGATTCCAAAGTTTTCAATTGTACCAAAACTTCACATATTCCTGTGTTCCGAATCTTGACTTTAGCCGCCTCTCTCGCGCCTTATCAAGGACATCATCACTCTAAAGAAGTCTTCGCCGGAAGCATTTGGTATTTTTCGTTTCTTCCATTCTCGCAAATGTTCGCAGAGGTCGTCCAGGAGAGCTTGTTTCTCCTTACGTTGTTGCTCCTCGTCCCAAGATCGCAGCCTTGCAATTGCCCCTCTCAATTCCTCCTGTTGCCATGCTCTGTGTTCTATCCACTGGGCGAGGGAACGAGCGAGGCCGGTATGGTAACTCGCTCTTTTAAGGGGATCTGATAGGCATTCGTACGCCTCTCGAATCTATGCACAGTTAGCCGTTTGCTACCAACCGAAAGTGCCGCTGGCATCGCAAAACTGAGCTGGATACCCGTTTGAAATTGTCATCGGCCGCATCAGGAGCTTGCTTATCAGGATGGTATTTGAGGGCAAGCTCGTTGTGGGCTCGACGTATCTCTTCCGTTGTTGCCCCCAGGCCTATGCCCAAGTCTTTGTAGTAGTCTGGAGTCAAAGGAGGCTCCATGTTGGATGGATGTGGCAACAAGGTGCAAGTGCAAGGGACAATGGGGTTTCAACGATTTTAATCAAATGACTCGTGTCTCACTTTGCGAAGAAATGATGTGGTTTAAGTAAGTTTTGAACTTCGGTTGAAGAACGTTCTGGCATTGAACCCCGGATACCGGGTCACTCGAGCTGGCTCACCACCCATTGTGTTGTTTGTTTGTCGAGTCAGATTTTCTTCTGAACTTGTTTTAGCTTGAACCACCGAGGCCCAAGGCCTCTTTGACTCGGTCATTGTGTATTGGCATTGTCTGCTGCCGGTCACCTCCAGGGTGACCTTTTCAGAAACCAAACGGAATAAGTTGCTTTCCATTATGTCAAAGCTTGATTGGAATGGCTCTGATTCCCTCGACCCGTAAGTTAGTAGGCCATTTATGAGAAATGCCAATGAGTGAAAATCACCAAATCCCACAGATTATCAAACTTAAACTTGGAAGAACATCGGGGTTAAAAACGAGGAAGCTGGACCTCGAGAGCGGTAACGAAAGAGTTGATGATCAGGAGACCTGAGATGTTTGGGACATCAGCAAAAAAGTGATGATAGCACGACCTGGTTTCGATCCAGGGACCTCTGGGTTATGAGCCCAGCGCTCTACCCCTGAGCTACCGTGCTTGTTGCTTGTTGAAAACTTGTGAACCACAAGTGCCCTAAGAGGTGGCCCAGTGGAGCGTATTGTGACTCACCCGTGGGTCAGGTTTTGTTTACTGACCGAGGACTGACCGAGCTATGCACCTTGGCAGCCTGGCCCGGCAATGGGAGAACCTCTAAGTGTTGATTCGTAGATAACACAAAGTCTAAGTTCCCATTTCAGAGAACGGTCGGAGTTATGAAAGAAAAAAAGACGAAAGATCGCGAGACGTTGCCGCGCTGAGTTGACGAGTAGAGGTGGAGAACATGCATCGGCCGAATCAACCCAACAGTTCGGGCCAAAGATCAGGACCCACCCGGAGAAAGCGACCCGGGTCAAGGGATCAGGAACAGGACGGACATCTTGTGGCCAAAATGGCCCCGAGCCACGTTTTCTCCCCGGATAATTGACAGATAGTTACCTAATTGCCAACTCGTCTTTATCAATCTGCCGAACCACCTTTGATCTTGGACATGTGGGTTTGCGGGGTTCCCAAGGCCGACGCTTATCTTGTGCGGATCCGGATTCCCGTATTCGTCCAAAAGCCGATCGAATTACCCGACGCCTTCGGGAATTGGCCATGATGACGGACGTTGTCCGGAGAGGCATGCATGAGCGACATGCCAATCACGCAAAGGTATCAGTGATGCACTGATGAATTTCTCGCGTTTATATCCGTTAGGCCAAATCAGGGGCTCAGAGATTCCCCTCACTGCATGCAAACAAACTTGCTTTCTTCTCTCCGTTTTGACAAGCTTTCTTGAGGTACTGGGAAAACTGCCAAGAAACGGTCAAGAGTCAAGATGGTAGCACCGGTAAGGCATAACTTACCAGAACAATGTTTGTGAGATTATCTAACGGCAATGACCAGAAATGGAAGCGTTTAGTACGGTTCATCGCCGAGGATGACTGGAGGGAGTACATCGGTGAGCCCGTCGATGAGACCGTTGATGGTAAGAATTCCCGACTCTCAATGTCCGCCATCGTACTCACAGTTCGGAAGTCGGAGCGGCCCTCGCGGCGTCAACTCCAGTGCCTGTTCGTGCCTTCTCCGGCACATCAGCACTCGACGCCTCAGCAGAGCCAACGCAAAGGGTCCTCAACATCCAGAAGCTCCTACCTCCTCTGACACGGAAAGAGATCGGCACAATCCGCTGCATCGGTCTCAACTATCGCAAACACGCCAAGGAGATGAACCTCGAGCTCCCAGAGTACCCGACGCTGTTCTTCAAGCCGGCAAGCTGCTTGAACGCATCAAATGCCCCGCTGGTTATTCCTCATCAGGCAACCGATGCCCAAGCAGACTATGAAGCGGAGCTTGCGGTGGTGATTGGCCGTGATGCCAGGAATGTCAGTGTTGAAGATGCCATGGACTATGTTTTGGGTTACATGTGCTCAAACGACGTGACCGGAAGGAAACACCAGTTCGCCGGCGCCCAGTGGGGCTTCGGCAAGGGGTTCGACGGCTTTGCGCCGATGGGCCCGTGTCTTGTCAGCACGAGCAGCATCCCGGACCCGTCCGTCATTGAACTGAAGACGGTTCTCAATGGCGAAGTCATGCAAGAGGGTAGAGGCGACGATATGATTTTCTCAATCGCTGAGATCGTGGCATACCTGTCGCAGGGTACCACGTTGGAAGCTGGAACAGTGATCATGACCGGAACCCCTCACGGCATCGGTGTGAGCAGGACTCCACCTGTGTTCCTAGCCCCCGGCGACGACCTCCGCATTGTAATGAGCCATGGTCTCGGAAGTCTTGTCAATAAGGTCATGTATGAGGAGAAGCCGCAGAAGCCAACGAATGGTGTGAATGGAGTCAAGGCAGTCAATGGGGTCAATGGTGTTACTGAGATTAAGGTCAACGGAGTACACTGAGGGAGAACAGTCCTCACATTGTTGGTCAGCGGAATATGAGTTCCTGCTAGCATTACTAATATGAACTGGGCATGCACATGTTGTGGGGCTAGTCCGAACGAACCAGCCTACGAGGTCCATCATGAGTTGTCTGTTATGTCATAAGGCGGGCTCGTAGGGCGCTGCTAAGGTATAATTCTCCAACGGCGACAGAACTTCAACCAAAAGTGCACTTAAATATCCAAATTCTTTCACACATTTTGGCCTCATTTTGAATCTAGGTCTTCACGTTTGTCTGTGAAAATGACATCGCCCAAAGTATTCGTGTAAGTCATTCCTCAAACAACCGAGCTACAGCTGACAGGGCGAAAGAACAGGAGCGACCGGATACATCGGAGGAGACTTCCTCTATGCAGCCTATCACGCTCACCCGGAATGGAGCTTCTCTGCGCTCGTTCGAAACCAGGAAAAAGCAGCGATTCTACGAGACGCTTTTCCAAACATCAGGCCTGTGCTTGGAGACCTCGACTCGACGGACGTGCTGCGTGAGGAGGCTTCGGCCGCAGACATAGTTCTTCGTAAGTTTTCCACCGTCTAGAAAGTATTCCGTCTTACACCAAATAAGATTTCGCCGATTGCGACCACGAGGAGTCTGCTAGAGCCTTCATCGAAGGCCTCAAGCTCCATTCTGCAGAGCGGCCAGGGTGGTACATCCACACTTCGGGAACAGGCATCTTGACCGTTGAGGACGGCAGGGCCAAGACGTGTGGAACACACCGTACAAAGGTGTATGATGACTGGGATGGTGTTTCGGAACTTTTGAATCTTCCAGACGACGCATTTCACCGAAACGTGGACAAGATTGTGACTGATACAATCGCATTGCCATCAAAGAACTTCAAGACAGCCATTGTTTGCCCCTGCTGCATCTACGGCCCTGGCCGAGGCCCAGGAAACACAAAGAGCGTACAGGTATACACACTAGCCACCACCGTGTTGAAAAGAGGACAAGGAGTCAGAATCGGAGACGGCGAAAACATCTGGCATCAAGTACACATTCAAGATCTCAGCAACCTGTATCTGGCTCTAGCTGAGGCGGCGGTAAGTGGTGGGGGCAAGGCGACATGGGACGATGAGGGGTACTACCTAGCTGAGAATGGAAGCTTCTCGTGGGGTGACGTGGAGAGGGCTGTTGCGCAGGCGGCCTTTGAGAAAGGGTTGATCAAGACATCGGAACTAGATGTTCTTGACTGGGACGGCACTGACAAAGTAGACCCTGCAAGTCCCTACAAATGGGGCTCAAACTCCAGGGGTCTTGCGACCCGCGCCAGAAAGTGTTTGGGTTGGAAACCTGTTCAGCCGAAGCTCATGGATCTTATTGGAGACATTGTGGAACTTCAGGCCAAGGACCTCAAATAGTACTCTTGATGGTTTATCAGATATCGAGGCAAGAATAAATTAGATGGGTCTACACTTTGACTAGTTGATGGCTTATTGTCTTCAGGGGTCTTTGTTGGTTGCCTTTGTTCCAGTGAGGATCGTGTTTGGCAATTTTGCTTCCACTTTTAAACTACTGCGATCAATAACCAGGAATGTGGCATTTCATTGTCATGTATCTTAGACATGCTGGTCACTGCGCAGGTTATCTTATGCTGTTGAAACAGGTATTTCTGAAAAGTGATGATGGCATCTTCACATAAGAAAAGGTCTGATCAGCGGCCAATTTCGAACAGGTTACCAACTCAATGACCTCACCTTAGGCAGTACCAATCAACAATTTCATCAGCTTTTGTGAGTGACAGTTCCAACTCTCATCACCTCCCGCGTGTTAACTCATCATTCCAGGCATGATGGAGACAACCTGGATGCCACGAAAGCCACGCATCTTGGCAATCTCTCTGCTTCACCACGAGATCCATGACGAATACTGGCGCCCATTCTATCGTGAAGCAGCGCACCACGTCACTCTCCAAGTAGCCACCGAGCCAGACACCGCCATTCAAGTCTTGCAGCAGAGCACGCCCCCCAAAGTCGTCCTCATAACCGACGGTGGCCTCGCGCGTCCCGAGAACGGCCACGTCTGGTACTCCGTCTTGGCCTATGTGCACCAAGGAGGCACCGCGATCGCGATGGGCTTCTTCTCGTACGTCCTAGTCGAAGCGGAAGTCAACTCGTTCTTCTTGCTGGCCGGTCTGAATTGGCGGGCGAGAGCGTGCCCGGAGGGACTCTCTGCTATGCTAAACAGAGACGCAGACCAGGTGGGCTCGACAGGGCTTCCAAATGATTTCATCTGTTGCCAATCGTTTTATTTGACAGAGGTCGGCTTCCATGAGGCTTGGTACGTCGGACAGCCTGAATGCAAGAGGCTCAAGAATGGAGAGACTTTCTTTGGGCCTTGCTGTAAGGGTATTTCGGTCGGCGTTCCTGCGGCTTTTGGAAAGATTGGAAAGGGTCATCTTGGATATGTCGGAGGTCATGATCCTGCTTGTGGTTCGGGTGATACTGTTTGGGCCATGTGTGGCTTGCCTCCGCTCTACCGCAAGTTCTTCAGAAAGCCGATGGTGGCATGGAGCGAGTGAGTGGTGGGATACCCTGAGTATAACGGTTGCGAGTTTGGTCTGCTATGAATTTTGGATCGATGCTTTCGAAGTCCCTCTAGAGCTCTAGATATTCGTTTGATCATGCATAATTGTGTTAATGACGTGCTCCCATTGTGACAAGTCTCCACTCTCGGGCAAGAAGAATCCCGGATCGTCCCAGGTCATCTGAGCACTGGAGGTGCTGTAAGGCAGTCCAAGGCCTACGAGCAGGGGGTCGAAATCCGGACTCTCGACCGGCAACTGAGGTTGCGTGGCCATGACGCTCTGAGGCCCAGCAGATGTAGTAGGTCGTTCAGGCGGAGATGCCAAAGCCAGGGGTACCATCGGGTTAGGCGCCGGTGGTTGAGATTGCCTCGCCTTCTTGACACATAACTCAACTATCTTGACTTCAGCAAGGGCAAACTCGTTGAGCCAGACGTCGTTTCGCTGCATCTCGCAGTACGCGGCCAAGTCTTCAAGAATGGCCTGAGACCTGCGAGAATGAGGATCCCTGACGGCGATGATGCCGAGCACTAAGGCACTGTTGAAGAGATTATGAGGGCCCAAACTCCATTTCAATCTGTC
This sequence comes from Colletotrichum sp. SAR11_59, assembly GCA_025328345.1. Classification (NCBI taxonomy): domain Eukaryota; kingdom Fungi; phylum Ascomycota; class Sordariomycetes; order Glomerellales; family Glomerellaceae; genus Colletotrichum; species Colletotrichum sp. SAR11_59. The sequence goes on along the minus strand of JAKMXC010000145.1, from coordinate 91,788 downwards.
GTTGAGAGGTTGGCTGAACATCTTCAGGCCCATGCCAAGGTCAGCGCAGGCTGAAGCGATGCAGACGTCGTGGCTGTGCTTGTATCGGTTGGTGATGGATTGCCGCAACAGAAAAGGTCGGTGGAGGGTAACTCGGGCAAAGTGGTACATGCTGTGAAGGTGTAGCCGTTGCCATGGTAGGAAAGGAAGTCGCTCGTCCTTTGATGTATCGGGGTCGTCGAGTTCGAAGTACGGCGGCAGCCTGCCCCTCCAGGTCTCAATCTCTTTGTCCAGCGTCAGGACCGTCTCATACGAAACCGTGAACAGCCCGAAGCATCGTTCCTGGATCTTTCCAACGACCACGGCCAGCTCATGAGCAAGACGACTGAAGACGCTTGGGGTGGGCTCAGACAGAGGTGCTTCAGTGACATTCGCCGCTTCTTCGTCATTGAAATCATCCAACCACACGTTAGACGCCGGCTTAACCATGCACTGCTGGTCGACAATGGCAAATGGTCTGCCGAGGGCGAGGGCGATAGTCTTGTCGAGCATGTACAGGTTGCTCCATAAACGTCGCCTTGTCTCTGTCTCTTTCCTGGGCAGCCTCCATCGTTCGCCGTCAATATGCATCCCCTGCGCCTGGGCCATGCGCATGGCAAAGCTGGTGGTCAGCCATGACTCCGGTACGCGACGAGTGTAGATGAGATAACGAGTCACCAACACGCCAGCTCTGACGAGGTCCGTCGACTCGCCATAAAAGGTGGGGGCGATCACGATGGCTCTTCTCGCGGCCCAGTAGAATCTTTGTGAAGTCTCATGAACCTCCCTTTGAACTTCTTTGTTCCTTGGTTTTGGACAATCAAGGAGAACACCATAAGCCATGACAATGAACAGTAACGCCAGCCATCGCAGGTCAATGGTAGCGAAGTCATCAAAGCCAAACTTCCTAGACCAAAAGTTCTCATACTTGGCCTTGAAAGACGTTGGCTGGACTGCGTCGATAGCCCAGTTGAGTTCATTCAGAAAGCAGTCCGTCAACCTGTCAACTGTGGTTTTCCTTCTCGGCAATAGCCCAAGCAGCTCCCATATCTGAGAGAACGGGCCGCCTTCATCGCGGAATGAGTGTGTTGAGCTAGCCTGAGCCTTCTGAGACAGTCCGGAAGAAAGCTCAGGTGCCGGAGCTTGAATGATCTTTGCCGCTGCTTGAGGGCCGAAGTACGATGAGCCGAAGAATGACGGCGCGTCGCGGCTTTTGAACAGATTGCCGACGGTATATTCGGTCGGCTGGTCTTGTCCGCTCTCGGTTTGCCGTCTGCCGCCTCCACTACTAGAAGACCGCGACGGAATCGCGCCGGAACCTGAAGAAGACTCGTCCTGACGTTCGGGCTCTTGTGTCGGGATTGAGGGCGTTGTCGTCGGCGAAAGTGGTGTCGTGAAACTGACAACCGGTGAAGTTATGATCGGAGGCCGGGATCGTTGAGCAAGTCTTTCGCCATCATCTTCCAAATGGCTGTATGAGCATGACGAGCCTACTCCACGGCGTTCGCAGTTGAAGCATGGTCGAGATCCATTGCACTTGAGATTGCCGAGTCAGTAAGAGACGGTCAAGACATCAACATTCTGCTCAATGATTGCCGTTTGACCGAAACCAAACAATCCAAGACCAACAAACACTAAGGTGCGTATCGCAAAGACTCAAGAACCAGGCCACGCCAAGACAACAACCAGAAATAGCCTATCAACTTACCCTCTGCTTTCGCCGATGACACGACTCGCACGCGACAGCATGCCTTCCTCGCTTCCTCTTCCGAGAAATCGGACTTTTCGCGTTCGGGACGTTAGCCGCAGGGGACGACGTCGAATCCATCGAATCTGCTGAGCCACGTCTGGCCGGAGAGAATGCCGAAAAGATGCGCCCGATGGTAGGGGCTTCTGTGATCGGGGAAATGGGGCCAAACGGGGGCAGATTTTGGGTCGAGGCGATGTCGGCCTTTTCATAATTCTTCACGCGACGGCGCAGCTCCTCCTTTGTTATCGCTGAGAGATCCCCCACACTTGACCGAGGGCAAATTCTTGGCTCCCTAAACCCATCGAAAAAGACAGGCCGGGTGATAAGCAATCCTGGCATGTTTCCCCGGCTTTTTGGTGGCATCCCCGCTAATCTGCATGGATCATCAGCCGACGCCATTGATAACTGCGGACAATTCCCGACGCAAAGGAGTGTGACGATAGCGCTAGCGTCGGGAAATTCGTGGGTTGGCTAGATAGGTGAATCCGGTGACCTCACTCTTGGCTTGGCTGCCTTTGACGATGCATGTTTGGATTAGATATATGTCTAATGCATAGCCGGTGGATTCGTTCAATTGAAACGATGTTGATCAGCTCGAGCTAAGTCTGCACCACCGACGACAACTTCAACTTGTCGATTTACAGAGACTTTGGAGACCAGCTTCGACGACCATGTCTGTGGAAAAGATGCCCATGGAGGCCAAAGACGGCGATGTTGATTCGCCCCATTCGGTGGATGCGAGTTCCCATCTGACGATCGATCCCGTAGCGGAGAAGAAGCTGTTGAGGAAGTTGGACTTTTGGCTTGCGCCGATGATGATTATCTGCTTCTTGGTTGCGTACTTAGATCGCAGTAACATTGGTAGGTCGCCGTCGATTGCTCCATAGTATTGATCTCAATTGCTAACGAGTTGACTACAGGCAATGCGGCGATCGCAGGCATGAACGAAGACTTGAATCTGACCGGCAACAGACTCAACGTCGCGGTCACAGTCTTCTATGGTAAGTTCTCAACCTCAACCCCTTTCCCGCAAGGAGAATAAGTCTGACGCGATCTTCAGTAACCTACATCACCTTCGAGATCCCCGCCTCCCTTATCCTCAAGAAAGCCCGCCCGAGCCGCCTGATCCCCTTCTTCATCCTCGCCTGGAGCGCCACCGTCGTCGGCTCCGCCTTCGTAACCAATTACGCCAGTCTCCTCGCGACGCGTCTGCTCATCGGCATGTTCGAGAGTGGCTTATTCCCTTGCCTGACGCTCTATCTAAGCACATTCTACAAGCGCGAGGAACAGGCCCGCCGAATCTCTTACCTCTTCGTCGCCGCAGCTCTTTCCGGTGCCTTTGGTGGTCTGCTCGCGTATGGTCTGACTAGCCTGCACGGCGCGAGCGGTCTGGCTGGATGGAGATGGCTGTTCCTCATTGAGGGTGTGATTTCCCTGGCTGTCGGTCTTGCCATCATCGTGCTTCTTCCCGATAGCTTCGAGACTGCGAAGTGGCTTACCGAGGACGACAAGAACCTGATGCGCATCCGCGCTGAGCAGGCGAGGGTGTACCAGGGCGAGTCTGAGAACTTTGACAAGACGGAGGTCAAGCTTGCGTTCATGGATCCCAAGGTCTGGCTTTCTGCTGCTTGCCAGTTTTGCGCGAACACCTGCTCCTTTGGCTTCGGCACTTTCTTGCCCGTTATCATCCGCGGCTTCGGATACAGCAGCATCAAGACTCAGCTCCTCACGGTTCCGGTCTACATCTGGGCGTCTGCGGTCTACCTCACCGTTGCCTACATCTCCGATAAGCTCAACAAGCGCGCAATCTTCATGGTTCCCATGGCGCTTGTCACTGCCACAGGATACGCGCTTATGCTTGGCGTGAGCATGAAGGCAACTGGTGTCCAGTACTTCGCTACTTTTGTCACTGCCACCGGCATTTACTGTGTAGTCGGTCTGAACGTTACCTGGATCAGCAACAGCAACGCAGGATACTTCAAGCGCGCTACCGCTATCGGTCTGCAGCAGACCATCGGAAACAGCGCCGGTCTCATGGCAGGCCAGATTTACCGCATCACCGCCTCTGACGGCCGATATACCATCGGTCATGCTGTTTCGCTAGGCACAATCACCGTTGCGTCCGTCGGGTACTTCACCATGTGGACTCTGTTGAACAAGATCAACAACCGGAGGGACAACATGAGCATCGATGAGAGAGCACGGGAGATTGACCAAGGCAAGAAGGGTGATAGACACCCTGATTTCCGCTACACTCTGTAGACGCCTGATATCAGGTCGCACCCCAGTTGACTGGGTACATAATAATACTGCCTTAGTTCGTTCATAACTCCGTTACTCCTCGTGAAACCCCCATGAAATTCGGCGCTCAATTTGCCGTTGCAAAGTCACCAGTAGCCCAGAACGAACTATCCATCAAGTCCCACCGTCCTTCGTCTAACGGGTCCTCATCTCCAAACTCTAAGCCTGGTGGGTCGAAGAAGTTCGTCGAGGGCGGAGGAGTCAGTGCCTTTCTGGCTTTCTCGTTCAGCTCCTTGCAGGCACCGTGGATCTTCTTCAGCCGGTAGTCATCGGTGGCCTTGATCAGCCTTTCTAACAATAGCAGTGCAGACTCCACATTGCTCTGGTCAGTAAGTCGGCATGGGTGGTCGGGGTTTGCCAGGTTGTTGACCGTGATGAACATGATGCTGGTCAAGTAGCCACAAGACACCAGCCTTGGCATGTGTCAGCGGTGCTTCTCTTGTTTCACGGGTTGAAAGACTTACCAAGTCAGAGCCGAATCATTCTCCGGCGTCGCAGCATAGAGATGCATGCATGTTCTCGCCTCCTCAACCAGCTTCTCCCAGCAATCCGGCAGCTGTAGCGCGAAAGCCTCGGGAAGGACTTGCGGAGCTTGCCTTTTGCTACAATTCAACACTTCTTGCAGCCACTCGAGATGATGCGAGTCCGCGTAATGTGTCGTTGCAACCAACTGCAAATGCGTGTAGTGCAGCAGGCAGAGGTACCGCATGTACTCCGTTGACACAATGCCGGCCACGCTTTGCGCCATGAACTCCTCCGGGATCGACTTCTCCCAGTTCTCGAGCATCTCTCGCAATCGGATCATGTTTTGGGTTCTTTCACGATCCGGGAGTTTCAGGGCTCTGACGGACAGGAGCATCGAGTAAAGCTTGCCTTGGATGTAAGCAAGCTGCACTCGAGTCCGGAAGTAGTTGAATTCTTGACCCAAGAAACCAATGATAATTCCAGCCTTGTCGGGTGGGTGCATTTCGGGGAGATCTACATCGATGTCTGCATCTTGGTGGATGGCCGGCGAGCTCGTTCTCATGGCGCAGTCCCGGTCCAGGATGTATGCAATCCAAAAGACTCTGTTCCTTTGAAGTATTTCGGCCGCATCATACTCATCTTCTGGGCGAAGGTTCTTGGTGTAAAGTCTGAGGCCGTGAACGAGACGCATCGCAGTGGCAATTATCATCGCGGCCGGCCGGACGTCTGATGAGCCGTGAAACACGAGAACCAGGCCGAGCACAACCTGAAGCGCCAGGAGATTGGGTTCGCTGACGACCAGCTCGTTGATGACCGATTGAACGTTGTTGATATAGCGTTGCATATGTTGGGTGTCCGTCGCACTCGAAGCATATGAGTGCCTCTGAGCAAGAGCTAGGACGATGTTGACAGCTGCCCATGCGTCTGTCTTGCAGTATGCAGGGTAAGTGTACCACCCACGTAGCATCTTCATGAAGACTTCTTTGTCGAACAGTGGGAGAACTTGGTTTGACTTCTCAAAGTAGTCTTCGACGATGGGGAGGACTACTCGCAGCGGTGGGAGTGTCCTGGAATCGTTCCCCGGTACTTGGACGCTGTCGTGGTCGGTAGAGTAGCTCGGAGATTCATTGGATATCGACCCAGCTCCTAGTCCCCAAAGCTGCTCTTCATCGGAGCTGGAGAATGTCTGCAGTGCTGAACTCAGTTCAACTCCTGCGATGGGAGACATGGACACGTGCTGGAGAGTCATGGACTGGGGCTGCCCTTTTTGAGCCTCTAGTTGCGCAAGCCGCGCTTCCAGCATCTCGATCTTCTTGACACTGCATCCAAGTCAGCATGGAATCCCATCAACTCCGACAAAGGCCATCTTACTGGTTCGGCTTTACTGCTGGAGCTCTCGTGGGGCCAGTGTAGGTGCACTCTGAGTTGTACAGCTTGCATCCTGAACAACGGGGCTGCTTGGCGTCGCATTTGATCTTTTTGTGATAACAAAGATCGCAGGCCTGTCCATTGTCGAATGATGATATTATGAGCTCTTTGTTCCTTTCACATGGGTTGAGCCTCAGGCTCGTAGACGCTCACCTTTCTTCGCCGAACCCGCTTGGTGTTCGATGTTTCCTCCATGTTGGAAGCTGATGCAAGACTGCGATACTAGGTTGAAGAGCTAGATCCTTCTGCTAGCAACGAGCAAAATCTCCGCTTTCCATGTGCCGCCGATGACAGAACTCAATTGAAGCAGTTACGATGATGAGTTGACAAGCCGCATCATTCCGAATGGAGGTTGCCTCCGTGGGGACGCTAGATTACTAATATGTCAGCCCTATGGCTGAAATGGGGACGATTTGAATCCTTCGCAGGCAGCTGAATTCTTACGTAAGACATGATTCAGTGAACGTCAGATCGATGGGGGAAAGAGGAAGTGTCTTGAAACGGAGGTTGCGCCATTGTAGAAAGTTGGGTTGGGCGTGAAAGAAAACAAAAGAAGAAATGTCATTACCCAGGCAGATAGCAAAAAAACGACGTTGGCCTGATTCGAACAGACGCTCCCGAAGGAACAAGATTTCTAGTCTTGCGCATTAGACCACTCTGCCACAACGCCAGACGTACTCCGCTGAAATGCGGGACTGTGGCTGACACTGACTGCAAGAGTACCATGTAGGTAGACAGTACAGAAGCCAGGAATTTTTGTAACGCGTAGCTCGCTGTTGGAGTCCAGGTTAAGTAAATTCATTAACAACTCGATCGATTAGACTCGCGTTTCATTCCGGATGCCATCTGAATTCCGTAGCGCAAATTCCAGTGAGATCGGACGGGTGCAGGCGCCGCTGATGTGCTGAAACTAAACACAACGGGACGTGAACCTTATTTAACGACAGCTTCAAAAACTGTCATATCAACATTCGTTTACTTAGAATCATGTAAGGTTTGACTTGTCTCAGACATTTAGCCTCTGCAAACAGTCCTTCGAATCCGCTTAGAGCAAGACCTGGCTTCTGAACATTTTGTTTGCTAACCTAAATCTTTCTGCTCCCCTGCATTCAAAGGAGGAATTGGCGCGGTCTTGCTGACCGTGAATGATAATTACAACAGAATATTACATTTCCGTAAAGTACAAACATCGCGGAAGACTGATTTGTTGTCGGAACCCTGGTTCCCAAATGGAGGTGGAAGGCAGGAGCGACCTGGGGATAAGTCGAAATGCTATTTCCCAAACATCTACCTCCTTTCACAGGCTGCGCATTCACTTTCGCTGGAGCCTGCTTCTCTTCCATTCGGTACGTCAAGCAGCAGGACCCTCTCTTATCTCGCTCAACTGAAAAAAACACCCTCCTACCTTCTCACAAACAATCCGCATCAAACACTGGCGCCAACAGATGCGATCGCCAATCATGGAATAATCAATTGTGAGGAGGCATGGACTTTCCTCGTCGAGTAAGTTCTTTTCGCCAGTTGGGAATGGCTTCGAGATCTAACGCATCGCTTTCAGGACTTCCGATACAAGCCCTGGGCCCGGCCAAGTCTTCCTCATCGCCGAAGACAAGAAGTTCTCCGTCCGTGAGAATATCCTGATCAAGCACTCCAAGTACTTCGAGAGGTCTCTCCGAAACCCACGATACGTCGAGTCGCAGACCAAGACCTTCACCTTCGACGACATCAAAGCAGTCCACCTTGGTGTTTACTTGCACCTTGTCTATTGTCAGGTTTTTGGGCAATCTGCCGATATCCCGTCCTTCGGGGAGCCGGAGCGTTGCATCTGGTTTCCCGGCCATGTTGAGATCTACCAGCTTTGTGATCGCTTCCTCAGCAAGGATCTCGCTGTCGCTGTCTCCGAGGGCCTTCAATGCTATCTCATCTTGGACCCGTCTGTCTGGTACGATTCGTTCGTGAGCGAAGACTATGAGACTTTCTCGTCGTTCTACATCAGAAGCCTCTCGCAGTGCTTCAAGCTACTCGACCAAAGTAGCGACACGGACAGACACCTGCGACGCGCGATTGTCTACTCCCTCTGCCACTGCATGCCTATCGCTATTTCTCAAGAATGTCTCAAGCTTATCTAGGGCAATCACGAACTGCTCTTTGAGGTGGCTTCCTGTTAGTATAGGTACTAGTGATACCTTTTGACTAGTTAATATGAGGGGTTATAAAATATAGGTAAAAATGTATTATATATTGAAGTTATAGATATAGTAGTGAGGTAGTAATATAGCGTTAAGAGCTAGAGATATCTCTACTTTTTTATTAACTAGATTCTACTATATCTATACTAAGTAGTAAGTATAGTATTATTTTAATATTAGTAGTCTTTTCTTTTTATTATATACTATATACTATATAAAACGCCTAAAAACGCTATATATACTATAATAATATAATTACTATACTTTTTACGTAAAGTATATAACTTACTATATTTCCCTTCTATCTTATATACTACTAGCTAATATATAACGTAATAGTTAAACTTCTAACGCTAAGTTTCTATTTCTAATACTATCTCTTTACTATATATTACTCTTAATTAACCTATCCCTCTATATATATATATACTTTATTAGTATTAATAAAGCTTTTTAATACTTTATTTAAAGTACTTTTTATAAAAGTATTAGTAAAGTTATTATTACTATTAATTTAGTATATTTCTTCTACTTTTTATTATTTATATAACTTTTAGATTACTATAATATTAGTTATTAAGTATTTCTCTTTTATACTACTAAGCTTAATAAGGTATTTATAAAGTAAGTAGGAGTCTATATAGATAATAGTTAGGATTACTAGTTAATTAAGTTTATTAGTAATAATCTTAAAAGCTATAGTTATAGCGTATATTATATTAATACTTACTATTATAATATATACTTTAGAAGCTAGTATACTTCTTATAATATATTTACTTTTAGTTAAACTATAGTAAACTATATTCCTAGTTATCTTAAACGTATTATTAACTTACTTCTTATTAGTAAGGATAATTATAAAGCTTAACTAGGAGGTTATATCCTTATTATTAGTAAAAAATCTATTAATAAATATAAATAACTTAGCTTCTAATAAGTTAAAGGAGATATATTAAAGTCTTTAGTCTATATTTATTATCTACTATTTAATATACTTATTTAGTACCTTAATATTATTTATTATTAGGTTTTAATATTAAGCTATAGTAAAGAGGTTAAAGTATACTTCTAGTTAGTAGATTAATATAATATATACTTTATAAGTATGTTATTTAATATATTATCTTTTTATCTTATCCTCTATTACTTTTATATTAATAAAGTAGAGCTTCTATACTTATTCCTTTTAGTATAAGTAAATATTTCCTTATTTAAGGGATATAATACCTCTATTAAATATAATAAAGTGTTTTTTTATTAAGTATTCCTTTAGTTTTACTATAAATCTTACTTACTAGAGCTCTTCTTCTTCTTTTATAGTAAATATAAGGTTAGTAATACTAAAGGTGTTATCTATTTATATATTAATAATACTAACTATTAGGTTTTTATTTAAGGAGATTGTTAAGTATAAGTTATATATTAAGGCTCTTATTAAGAGCTTTATAAAGTAGTACTTACTATATATCTCTTATTAGTATATTTCTAATTTAGTAAACTTATATAGTAGCTTAATAATCTTTATAATTATATCTTTTAGGTATTTATAGTAGATTTATATAAGTAGTTAGGTAAAGATAGATCTAAAGAGGGCTTTAATTACTTAAATATAGGCCTATATTATATCTCTTAATTATACTATAAAGTAGAAAGATATTATAAGTATAGATATAATAATAAAGAGGAGTCTTTAATTAGTATATTATATTATAAGGCTTTACGTTAGGATAAATCTCTTACTATTATTACTATACTTTTATACTATAAGTTATACTTTTTTGTATAGTTTCTTATTTATTTCCTTAACTTTATATATAATATATATATTAAATAATTATTTACTTTTATATATATATAGGTTAAACTTAATAAAGCGAAGAATATTTTTCTTAATAAGGCTATTAATCTCTATTATAGAAGTTTATTTAAATAGCTTACTAGGTATCTTAATAATACTATCTTTATATAGTTAAACTACTTATACTAAAGTAGCTATCTTTTTTACTATTATAAACTAAGTAGTTATAAGTTTATTAAGAGTTTCTTCTTATAAATTTAAGCCTATTTCCTATATAAAAATAGATATCTAGAAAGTTATTATTAGTATATAATATAGAGGTTTACTATATCTACGTTATATTAGTGTTTCTTTTTATAGAAAGTTAGGGTTAATAATAATATAGTTTTCTACTAGTTTTCTTAGTTTATTAGTGTTTTTATCGTTAAAAGTAGTTTTATCTTTAATTAGTTTATTCTAAGGGGTCTTTAAGTTTTTATAGAATAGCTTAATATATATTAATTAGAAGATAAATATCTTAATATTTATATTAATAATATATTCTTCCCTTCTAGAAGTTATAAGTTAATATAAGCTTTACTAGCCTTTCTTCTTAAAGTAGATAAAGATATTTAAACTTATAATAAGGTCTATAGTTTTTAATATATCTAAGCTATTATATATATTAAGTATAGTAGTAACTTATTTATTAGTTTTAATCTTCTAGATTTCTTTTATAGCTTTATAGATCATTCTTACTCTCTCTATAATTATTAGTATTAGTAGTAATTCTTTAACTATCTTTAAGTATATATTAAAGATAAGGAGAGTTAATATAAAACTATTTAGTTTTATTATATTATTAGTAGCTTTTACTACTATCTATAGGATATTTTTATAATCTATTAATAAGTAGTCCTTCTAAATAACTTAATATACTTTCTAAAGGGGTATATAGTATCTCTTAACTTTACTTATACTATTATATACTTCTATAAGAATAGCTTTAACTATAATTCCTATTATATCTATATTTATCTTAAACTTATTAGAGATATAGTTCATTTTAATATCTATAATAATATAATTTAGAGGTTTAATATAGATATTAATTTAGTATTATTATAATATCTTCTAAATAGCTTCTAATATTTAATTTAGTAGGAACTAAGCTATATTAAATACTATTACTTTATTAATTATATATAGTATAGGTTCTCTATCTATCTAGACTATATTAATAATAATTATATAGTTAAAGTTAATATTATTTTTAAAGTTTAACTTAAATCTAAGTAAACTTATATTATTTTTCTAGTAGTATTTATAATAAGTTATTATTTTTTTAATAATCTCTTATTTAACTTTATATTTAGATCTATTAAGAAGGTTTTATAGGTATTTTACTATTAAGTAGCTAAATCTCTTATATAAGTATTAAATTTCTTATTTAGTAAGTTAACTATCTATAAGTGTTTCTTCTTAGTTAAGGAGTATCTATAGATACCTCTATCTATCTATAATAAGTATATTAATATTATTTCTTATAATTAAGTTAATTAGGGGGTTATATAGTATACCTATCTTCTTTATATCTTATATATAGAAGAAGAATAGTATATTTATAGGTAAGATATAGAATATAATATTTCTTAATAGTATTAGTATAATAGCTATACTTAGAGAGTTAACTTTCTTCTTAGGATTAAATTATATTTTAGCTTTATTTATTTTTAATTTATTAAGTTTAATAGGATATTACCTCTAGAGAGTTTTAAATTATTTTCTACTACTTATTAAGTACTTTAAAGCGTTTATATTTAGTATAATCTTAAAGAACTTTTTAACTAAGTAAATAGTACTAAGTAAGAAAGTTTATAGTATTTTAGCTTTAATTTTAATATTTTTAAAATCTAATTTACCCTTACTATATTAAGATACTTTATTAATAAAGTAGATATATATCTATCTTATATTAAATTAGATTAGCTATAATATAGTTATTACTAAGTTTATATCTATAGTACTTAATATATCTTATATATCTTTATTACTTTTAAGATTATCTTTATTATTATTAAAACTAAGTTTCTAGTAGTAATAGTTAATATTAGTTTCTTCTATTAATATAGTTCCTCTAAAGCTATTATTAAGCTCTTTAAAGTCTATAAAGAAGTATATATAAGTTTTATAAACGCTTTTTTATTATTAGTTTTTATATTACTTATACGCTTTCTTTTAATCTTCTTTTATATATTTTATTAACTAGTACTTCTCTTAAAAATAGACCTAATACTTCTTTTGAAGGTATTTTCTATAATATACTTAAAGCTTATATCTAAAGGTTTTATATAGGCTTTTTATATTCCTATAGTATCTCTCTTTATTATTCCTATAGTACTTCTTCTTAGTGAAGTAGGTATTAATAAGGAACTATATTTTCCCTCTTAATCTAAGTTTTATAGTAATAGCTAATTTAAGAAAGCTTTAGAGGTTTTTATAAGTATTTACTAATATATTAAAAGTAGCTTTATATTTTTATATACCTTAGTATATATTAATTAGGTTAAGCGTTATAATAGTATTAAACTAGAGGTCTAATAGTAAGGTTAGTTATATTCTATTAAGTTTTATTATTATCTCTTTAAAGTATTTAAAAGTATTCTTATTATTATTTTCCTAGATAATTCTTACTAGTATAATATTCTACTACTTTATAATATAAGCTTAAATAGTTTCTAGAGCTTTAAAGTATCTTTTAAGGTATACTATTTTCTTATTAAAACTTAATAGCTTATTATTAAGCTTTATATAGTAGTATATATTTATAATACCTTTAAGTATTAAGTAGAAGATATTATTTATATATCTCTTATTAATACTTACTAAAGTATATATCTTTTAGAAGATATTAATCTTATTATCTAGTACTTTATATTTATTATTACTATACTATCTTTCTTTTAAGAAGATCTTAATAAAATCTACTATTTATCTTAACGTAAAACTTTATATAAGTTATTACTAAGATATAATAAGAGCTATAGATATCTCTATTTTAGGCTAAGAAAGTAGTAATAATTATATTTAGCTAAGCTTTATATTTTCTAATTCTTAAAAGTATACTTTATTTATTATTAGTACTTAATAATAGCTTTTAATATATAGGAAAGTTTAGTAACTTAGTGTTTTTTATAGTTATTAGTCTTATAGAGGAGGTATTTATTTATAGTTTTAGAAGCTCTTAAGGTATTCTATAATATTATTATTTTCTTTTATTAAGTCTTCTTTTAGTTCTAGATCTTTCTAAAACCTTCTTTTAAGTTCTAAGTAGTTATTTACTTCCTTTTATAGTTATAATATTATTTAAAGTAGAAATAATTTAATATATATAATCTAAGCTAATTCTCTTATAATACTAGTAAACTTTCTTATAATAAAGTATATACTTCTTTATTATAGTAAGTTATAAAGTTTAATATATAATTATTTCCCTACTATAGTAAAAGCTTATTTTATCTATCTTTTAAAATCTAATATAAACTATAACTATAGGTTCTTATTAAAGAGATCTTTATTAATATATTTATCTAGATAATAGTTAATCTATTTATTAGTTATCTTTATAGTAGTATTATTAAGGTCTTCTTTTAGTAGCTTTCCCTATAGTGATATATTTATTAAAATAGTAAAAGACTCTACTATCTTATTCCTTACTATTAGGATTAAAATTATTAATAAATTAGTTTTTTCTAAAAATAATATATTCTAAAGTTTATCTTCTGAGGTATTTAAAGTTTAAGTTTTTATTCTTATAGTTTTAAGTATACTTTAGGTAAGTATAGCGTTACTTAGTAGCTTTATTATTACTATATTTATATTTACTATTATATTAACTTTAATCTTATTAACTAAGCGTTTAAACTAACTACGTTTAGTTATATAGTGTTTTTTAAGGGCTAAAGCTACTAAAGTATATATATCTATTAGCTAATTTACTATTAGTTACTTTATACTATTTAATTAGAGTTTTTACTTAGTGAGGTTTTAGATCTAAGTATAAGAAGGAAGTATAATCCTTTAATAAGGATCTAGTAAGCTAATAAAGCTAGCTCTAGCTATATTTTAATAAATTTAGCTCTAGCTATATTCTTATATACTTATCTTAGTTAGTATAAATATATATTCCTAGCGTATTATTATACTTATTTCCTATTAATTATAAGTTAACCTCTAGTAGTCTCTTTTTTTAGTATATTTAGTAGGTACTTATTAGCGATAGTAATAGGTAGCTCTTATATATATATTTCCTTATAATCTTAGTTAGCTATATATTTTAGCTTATATAGTAGTTATATTTATTAAGGTATAAATTAAATAGACTATTAAATCTTAAGATCTTTAGTAATAATACTTTCTAAAGAAGATTTTAATTATTAATCTTAGCCTTAGTTATTACTTAGTAATCTATATACTACTTATATTATTTAAGGTTTATTTAGTGTTATTACTATAGACTTAGTAAATATAATTAGTTATAGACTTAATAGAATATATAATAAGGGGTAGTAAGGGATAGAGCTATAGTAAGATATTATATATAGCGTAGTTATTATCGCTCTATACTTAGTTTCTAGTAGTCCCTCTCTTATATATAAATTAAAACTAGGGTTATTTCTTTTATATTTCTTATTATAATAAATACTATCTTTAAGCTACTAAAATCTTCTTAATAATACCTTAAGGAATAAGGTTATTATATAGCTACCTTTATATTATTTTCTTTAAGGTATAACTTTATTAGAGGTTATTCTTATATACTATTATAGTATATTATTTTAATAATACTTAAGGGATAGGGGTAATAAGTATTAGTAAGTTAAAATCTTATAATTTTAAGCTACTATATATATCTAAGGCTATACTCCTTAGTTACTATACCTTAAGCTTATATAGCTAGATAGTTACTTTAATCTTTAGTAGTATTAGTTAGTAGGCTTTAGTTACTATATAAAGAGAGGTTTTTATATTTTCTTTTAACTTAATATTTATATTATACTATTATTATTAACTTATACTTATAGTAGTAGGTATAAAATACTATCCTAGCTGTAAATTATTAACTTCCTTAATATAATAGGAAGTATATTTCTTATACTTAGCGATAAGTTAATGCTATTTTATTAGTAATATATACTATTATAGTTATAGCTTAGTAAGCTATTATTATTATAGTAATAGCCCTTCCCTTCTATATTCTTAGTTAATATAGCGTTAACGCTAGTAATAAGCCTTAGTTACTTAAAATCTTATAAAGTAATAGTACTAAAAGAATTTTCATTATAGTTATATTTCCTTTTCCTAAAGCTACCTTATAGTTATCTTCTAGCTATAAGTTAAACTTTTTAGCTATTATTAAAGTAGTTTAAACTATAACACTGAATACTAGTAGTAATTATATTTATAGTAATAATATTATTAGAGCTAGTCTTTTAGCTTTATACTTAGCTTTATAGTAGGTAATATAATACTTAAGCGTTTTAATATAGTTATAGTCTCTATTTAATTACTATTTAGTATTTCTATTTTAGTATATAGAGTGAATATACTTAAGGGGGTATTAAGTAGTATTAGTAAGTTCTTTATAAGTTATAGGTAGGGTTATACTTATCTACTTTAGTTATCCTTATTAGTACTTAGCCTCTTAGTTAGTTCTCTTTATAGCGATATATAGTAGAAGTAATTTATAGTTTTTAGTACTTTTAGCTATAGTTTAGAGCGTTTTATATACTTAAGATATTAGTATTATTTAAAGTAGGTTCTTACGCCTATATATAGCTTATAAAGTAGTTTAAGTTATTATAAAACTAAGTAGAGTAGTTAAAGGTATAGAAAGTAGCTAGTTACTACTAAATACTTTATAAGAAGTAAGTAATATAAATAATATTATTAGGTATATTATAATTATAGCTTCCTTAGTAGGTCTTATAGTTATTAATTTAAGTAAAAATTTAAGCGTTTACTATTCTAGTATATATTAAATATTTATAGTTTCTTAATATATAATTGATGTTTTTATAGTAAGTTACTACTAATATAACGTTAAACTAAAGATTTAGAGTAGGTATAATTAGTTCTTATAGTTATTTTACTTAATAATATATAGTAGTTATTATCCTACCTCCTTTAGTATAACTTCTTAAGAAGATTAGTTATTATAACTTATAGCGATATAGTAGTCTTAAGGAGTTATCTCTTCTAGTCTCTTATTAATCTATAATATTATAGTAACCTATAGAAGTTAACTATTAATTAGTATTAGTATAAGTACTAATAATACCTTTTAATTAGTTAATATAAGGGGTTATAAAATATAAGTAAAAATATATTATATATTAAAGTTATAGATATAATAGTAAGGTAGTAATATAGCGTTAAGAGCTAGAGATATCTCTGCTCTCTCATTAGCTGGATTCTGCTGTATCTATGCTGGGCGGTGAGTGTGGCATTATTCCGACACTTCCTGCTATGCCGGCATGCTGCAGGAGGCAAGAAAGGATATGAGATCAACAGAGAAGCTGAAGCAGTGGGTGTATCGTGGCAAGTGGATGCAAGAGCGTTGAATGCCTACGAAGTGTGTGATCAAAGCTTTTCAGGTTGGATTAAGTCCGCCAGTTATCAGGCAAAAGACAACCATGACTTGATCTTCGAAGTTGCTTCACGCTGGACCGCCTGGCTTCGGGCAATGGAAATGGACAAGTACCAGGACTTTCGTCTTCAGAGTTTTCTGTATCAATAATTGCATCGCGTTTCAGGGACGAGAATATTAGTCATCCCGAGGACCAAGATAATAGATACCATGGCAGATAAAGACCTCAGTCAGTATCAGTATCCGTATGCACCTTAACTTGTTCAATTGAAGTAGCATCCTGAAGCTGGATTGTTTATCTCATCCCGTGGCACCTCTGCTTCTTCATACCATGCGGAAAGAAAGCTTCTTGGTAGATAATTTCGTAGGATCGAGCTGTGGATCCAAAAGTGAAATCAACTTCTGGATCGCACTTACATCATGATCCATTAACGAACGTTCTTTCTGTATACGGTACAGACGATCAAATGGACTTCCCATGGATATCTAAGGTTGTTTTGCATACGGCTCTTGCCTATGGATTTGCTTCAAAATAGACGGAAACTGGACTCTGGGAGCTATGATCGTTTTGTTCTCGGTGCATTGTGGCAACTGTGCTCGCTGCGTCTTCTGCTGCTGGTAGTGCTGTAGCCTGGGTCCTGCCCTTTGACTCCAAATTGTTCTGATTCTGACTCCAAAGCCGCTCCTTCTTTTCTTTGGTCCTACTTTTCAGTTTCGGCCAATTTCACCTTCACTCAACTTTCCCTAGCCTTCCCACTCACCCAGGATCTCACTTTCACAGTGGTCATCCCAGGTACTGGACTGGCACCCACTCACCATTTTCACCTTTCCCTCGCACTTCGCTGCGTCCATTTTCTCCCACAACACCCAATCACCAGCAAACATGGACGAATCCAGCAGCAACCAGAACGAGGAAATCGCGGCCAAGGACGAAGGTGATACCCAAGATTGTCAAATGGCAAAGCTTGCCGAACAAATGAACATTGCGTCATTGTTCCTGGCGCCGTCAGTACATCCAGAATTCAGCCTTACTCTGCCTCACTAACGCCCTCGCAGCGAGCAAGAGGACCGTGTCACTCTCAAAGCCGGAGGAAAGACCTTCATCTTCAAGAACAGCATCCTGATCAAAGACTCTGAGTACTTCGCCGCTTGCTTCAAGAACGAGAACTTTGTCGAGGGCAAGACTTTGACTGTCGAGTTCGACGACATCGATCCCGACCTCCTCGGCATCTACCTTCACCTCGTATCCATGCAGGCCATCAAGGAAAGAGTGAAGTTTGACCCCGCCTTGATGAAGGAATCAAAGCGCCTGAAGCCCATGGTCGACCTGTACGATATTGCCGACCGCTTCATGAACCCGAAGATGACCGAACTTGTTGGCTGCTCTATTCTTAAATTGGCTTTGGATCATCCTATCGAAAAGCTTTCACTGGACATGACTGATCAGGAACGATCTTAGTCTATCTAAAACTACAAGGAAGCATTCGAAGCCCTTCACTACGAAGATCACGCTCGAAAGTACATGCGAGAGACGATAGTTACTACCTACTGTCGTTAGATTCCTCTTAAAAACTTCAGAGACGATCTCCTTATATCGTGATACCCTTAAGTATCTGAGGCAGCCTCACGCCTAGAGGAAAGTATGAGGTAACCTACTTCTAACCTACTTATTTAGACTAATAATATTCTAGTATATTAAGATCTATTTTTTAAAAAAACTTTTTATATTAAACTTTAATTTAGAAAGAATTAAGCTATTTTATTTTTATAGATATTATATATATATTATAGCTAGTTTATAATAGTTATAAACTTAGTTTATATTATACTTTTAAATTACTATTTATAAAATAAACTATAACTTTATTTAATTTATTTTATATTTATTATATTTTACTTTAATTTTTAAACTTAGTTCTTATAATTATTTTTAATTTATAATATATTTTTAATATAATAGTAATTATTAATTTAAATATTTGTTATAAGTTTATTTTTTATTATAACTTGTTAGTTTAATATATTATTTTTTAAATAGAAATAAAACCTAAGGATATTTAGAAATATATTAACTTAAATAATACTTCTAATACTTTTTCTAATTTAAGTAAAATTAAAAATATATTTTTATTTAATAATTAGATTTAAAAAGAGAATAAGAAATAATATAAATATTATAAAGTAAAATAAAAAACTTATAGTAAAATAGTTACTTTATATACTTTTATTATTCTAAATATATAAAAAACTATAATAAAAAGTAATATTAATTAGAATAAAAACTTTAAAGAGGAAGAATTTAAAAAAACTACTAATAACTTATTATTATTTATACTAATTATATTTACTTTTTTTACTAAGAGATTTATAAATATTTTTAAACTTTATATTTTATACTTTACTATATATACTACTTATAAAGTAAAGTATATATAGCAAAAGTAAGTATATAAAGTTTTAAATAAATAAATTAAAGATATTATTTTAAAAACAATTTTTATATTTACTTAAGTAAAGTTCTTAGAGAAAAGAAACTATATTTTTTATACTTTAATTTATATTCTAAAGTAATATTATATTCTAAGTAACTTAAGTAATTTTATTATAATTTATAAAGAATATATTATAGTTTTAAATTAAGCAGTTTTTACTATTAACCTTAATACTTAGATTAAAAACTTCTAAAATATATTTCTTAAAACTCCTTAGTATAAGTTACTTAAAATATAAAAAACTTTTATATTAAAAACCTTTTTCTAAGTAATTTAATACTATTTTACTTTTATTTAAGCTAATCTAAAACTTATTAATATTATTAAGTAAAAACGCTCTAATATTAAAATCTAAAATATAACTTAATATATTAATATATTTAAAAACCTTCTCTATAAAAATATAATAAGAACTTATTTAAAAAGTTATATTAATAAAGTCTTTATAATATTAGTAGAATAATCTAATAATATAATTTCTAATAACTTTATTTTAAAAAAACTTTTATAAAGTAAGTTAGTTTTATATTATACTTATAGAAGAGATTATAAATAAACTTTATTTACTTATAACTACTTTAAGTTTACTCTTATAAATAAAGAAGTTTATATAAGTTTTAAAAAAGTAACTTAAGTTTATTCTAGAATTAATAAACTAAAATATTCTAAACTTTATATTAAAATAGTTTATAAAAAATAACTTACTATAAAGAACTTTAACTCTTTTAAACTTAGTAATAATAAGAATTAGAATAAAAAGGGATTACTTAAGAATAACTCTAATAAAGTAAAGAGATTAACTACTACTTTTACTTTTAAAATAAACTTTCTTTTTAATATAATAGTTTATATTATTACTAAAAATATTATTAATATAATTAAAATAGAGGAAATAAGAACTTTTATATTAGAACTTAAACTTAATAAAATCTATATAACTTATACTTAAAATTTAAAAATCCTCTTAAATAGTATAATATTAAATAACTATAATACTTTTTATTTAATTAATAATATCTCCCTCTTTAAGAAAAGTTCTATTATCTATAAAATAAAAAAGTAAATTTAAATAAGTATAACTTTATATCTTATTATAGTAAGAAGTATAAAAGCTTTTTATAATATTTTAAATAGAGTAAATAAACTTTAAGATTTAACGTTTTAGAAGATTACTTTTATAAATAACTTCTATATTAATAATATTTTAAAATACTTATTATAAGAAATAAATATTTAGTATTTAGGTTTTAATAATATTCTTTATATTAGAGATTATAAAAATAGTATAAAAGTAAAGAAACTTTTAAAAAAAAGTAATATTACTTTTATAAATTACTAACTTTATTTCTTATATTTTAGGTTTAAATATATTCTTTCTAATAATACTTTAGTAATAAGTCTACTTACTCTTATAATAACTTATATAAAGTAATATACTTAAAAACCTATTTAAATTTATATTAATATTATAAAAATATAATACTTTTACTCTAATTATCTTAGTCTAAAAGTATTTAAAAAACTTATTTTTAATACTTAAGAGATAAAAATTTAAAGTATATTATACTTTAAATATTAATATTATATAATAATATATATAAAGTAAATTATATTATAACATACTTTAAAATAAAACGTAATATAACTTTTCTATAAGATCTTATAAGACTTATTTAACTACTTAATAAGTTTTAATATAAATAAATAGCTCTTAGTTATTAAAGATAAATATATAAGTTAACTCTTTATATTCTTATATATAAATAAAACCTAATAGTTAGTTTTTATTATTATTTAAACATTTAAATACTAAGTATAAAGATAATATAGCTTTATATTATATAAAATAAAATAAAATAGTAAATATATTATAATTATAATTAATAAACTATTAGAGTTTTAGATCTAAGTATTAGAAATAAGGATTAAAGTTAAATAAGCTTCTTTATATACTAAGAAGTTAAATAGAAGAGTAAAGTAAGTAAGTTAGAAATTAATTATAAAAGCTATTATAATACTTTAAGTAGTAAGCTTTTTATTTACTTTATAGGTTAAAGTAGTATAAACTATAGTATTCTTTTATAATATAAGCTTTTATTAATATTATAGTTAGCTCTTATTAATTTAAGTTAAAAAAGATTAATTAAAGGATTATATTAAACGTTATAAACTTACGTATAAAGTAAACCTCTTGATTAAGTCTTACTTTTAATAAAAAGAAGTTTATATATATAGTTATAAAGTATACTTCTTTAAGAAAGAATATAAAGTAAATAAACATAAATATAACTTTAAAATTAAAATATAAAGGTATATTAGATACTTAGTAAAGTATATAGTAAACTTATATAACTTCTATAAAATCTAAATATTTTTACTTTAAGAAGTTATTATTATATAAAATATAACTTTTAATAAGAAGATATTCTACTTAAAAGATAATATAAAGATAGTAATTAAAAATAAAGAAATTTACTTAGTTATTAATAAGATATAAAAACTAATATCCTTTATACTTTTAAAACTATAGTTTCTAAGAATATAAGATAAAACTAATATTATATTAATAATAGATAATAAAACGCTATTATTATACCTTTTTTTATTAAGAGAATCTTAAATAGTTAACAATAAGTAAAAGAGATAAATATTAACCTTTAAGTTAAATTTAGACTTTATTAAGAAATAAATAGTAATAAACCTAATATTACTATTAAACTTTATTTAGGATACTAAAGTAATAGAAGAAGCTTAAAATATTAATAAAAATATAACCTTTATTAAAGATATAATCTTAGATAAGATATATATTTAAATAAATACCTCTTTTCTATAAAATCTAAACGTAGAGGATATTAATATATAACTACTTTTATAAAGTAACTCTCTTATTTAACTAATATAATTATATTTAGAAACTAAAGAAAAGAGTACTACTAAAGAGAAATTAAAGTAAGTATATAATTATATTAACTTAAGCTAATTTAAAATTATAAAACTAAAATAATTTCTTTATTTTAGAATATACTTTATATTCTTCTAAATAGAATAAAACTAAAATACTTTCTTTAAAATATATATATTAAAATAGTAGAAAATACTTAAAAAAGTAAATTAAAAATATTATTTATTCTACTATTTTATTTTTATTTTAGTTTACTAAGTAAAGTAAGAATATATATCTATAATATTAAATAGAAAAGTCTATATTAATTAACTTATTAAGTTATTTAAAATATAGAAAGATATCTAATATATATTAAAACTACTTTCCTCTTGCTTTATTAAAGTATATAATATTAAGATTAATAAATTTAAAGAAATAGGTATCTAAGATATTATAAATAAGTTAAAAGTAAAAAATAAACTAATACTTTTAAAGTAAGTATTTATATATAAACTAGATTAATATAGATATCTTAATTACTATAAAGCTAAAATCTATATTTAAAATAACTTCTAAAAGAAGTACTTTTTAGAATAAACTTATACTATAACTCTTACTATAAAAACTTTTAAAATTATAATAGCTTTAGTAATATAATTTAATTTTAAAATTTATTAATTTAATATTATTAATATATCCTTAAATACTATATATAAGCTAAATAATATACTTATTACTTATTATTTATTAAATAGTTTTAAGAAAAATAAAAAATTTATTAAGTTTTAATATACTTTATATAGCTTTTATAATATTCCCTTACTCTAATATAAAGAATTCTTAAATATCTTTTTTTATTTTAAACTATATCTAATAAGTAAAAACCTATATTTCTTCTAATTTTATAATAAAACAGTCTTTATACTCTTCTATATTAATAATATTTTTATCTTATATTATAAGGATTATATAAAAGAAATAGAAAAAGTTATAAAAAAGATTAAAAAGAAATATAAACTAAAAGACTAAAAACTAGCTAAATAATACTTAAAAATTAGGATTACTTATAATTAAATAATATAAAGAATCTATTTTTTATATAATTAGTATATTAAATAAATAGTAAAAAAGTTTAATCTTATTAATTCTAAAATACTAACTATATTTTTTCTCTTTATTTTATTTAAAAAGTTTAATAAAGAAGTAAATATATAGTAAGTCCTCTTATATTAAGAGAAAATTAGATTAATTCTCTATACTATAATTATAATATAGCTAGATATTATATTTACTTATACTTTATTATTAAATATTATTAAGTTATAAACTAAGTAATTTAATATTTATATTATACTTAATATTTTATAATTTACTTTAGTATTTTAAAAAGTAGAGTAGTTTAAGTATTATTAATTATAAGTAATATATCTTTTACTAATAATAAAGAAATATAAAGGTTATCCTAAAAGTTTATAATATCTCTCTTTAGAAGTTTAATTTAATAGAAAGTTATATATTAAAGTATAATAACTATATTAACTATAGAAACTAAGTTTCTAAGTTTAAAATATACTATAAAAGAAATAAAAGCTCTTAAGTAACTTTTTATAGACTTTAAACTTAGCTTTAAAGATATATAGAAGATCTATTATAATAATTAGTAAATAATTTAACTAGTAATAAGTAAAAAAGAGTATATTTTAACTTATCTCTACTATATAAATATCTAGAATATATAGCTTTACTAGGAATATACTAAGTAATTATTTTAAGTAGTTTATTTTCTAAGTAATAAAATACTAACTAATAGCTTTATAAAAACCCTTTCTTATATAAAGTTTAAATAGTTTAGAGTATTTCTAAACCTTTAAGATATATTATAAATAGTAGAGTAAAATAAAGAAGAAAAGATGAGTAATAAATAAAGCTTATAAGTTAAGTATATTAATTAAAAGTAGCTTAATAGCTAAAAAGTATATAGCCT
Source organism: Colletotrichum sp. SAR11_59 (assembly GCA_025328345.1). NCBI lineage: Eukaryota > Fungi > Ascomycota > Sordariomycetes > Glomerellales > Glomerellaceae > Colletotrichum > Colletotrichum sp. SAR11_59. The sequence goes on along the minus strand of JAKMXC010000145.1, from coordinate 67,845 downwards.
TTTTAAAAGCTTAAAATACTTATACTTTATAAGGTACTAAGTAATATAAAAGTTATACTTTACTTATATCCTTAAAAAGTAGATTTATAGTTATTTATAAGGACTTTATATATAAGTTTTATCTCTTTAAGGAGATATCTATTAATAAAGCTATTAATAATAGTATAAATACTAACTACTTTAAAAATAGAAGGAGTTACTTTAGAGGATAAGCTAATATATAAACTACTAAAGATTAGTATATCCTCTATAATAATCTTAATTAATAAAGTAATAGCTAGTATTAGAAAAGGAGCTATAATCTTAGCTACTACTTTACTACTACTTTTACTTTTAGCTTTAGCTTTAGCTTCTACTTTAGCTTTAGTTTTAGCTTTAGCTATAGCTTTTATAGCTTTAGCCTCTATTTTAACTTTAGCTTTAGCTTTTATTTTAGCTTTATTATAAGCTTTAAAAGCCTCCTAAAATATAGTTCTCTTAGGACTAAAGACTTAGTAAATAGTTAGCTAAGTAAATAGTAATATAAAGATTATAGGATAGTATATATAAACTTATCTATACTATTACGTAAAGTTTAAAGGAATTAGAACTTTAGCTTAGAAATAAGTAGGAATATAGGTTTATATAGCTTCTTCTTCTCTTTATAAAGAGTATATTTACTCCCTTATTTTATACTAAATATATATATACTAAATAATATACCTATTTAAGTACTTTATAAATAAAATAAGTAAATTATATTACTTAATAGTAGTAGCTATTTTCTTTCTTAACTTTTAGCTTTTAAAGCTTCTATTTCTACTTAAAAGTTAGTAAATAACATAATAACTTAACTAGAAATATAGATTAAAAATATATTCTACTTATACTTTTAATATAGTTTATAAGTAAATAGAAAAGTAGGAGTTATAAACTTTAAATTAAACCTCTTTTTAGCTCCTCTACTCTTTATAAGCTTTTTATTTTTATTAAATTTATTAGTTTTAGCTTTTATAAAGTAACTTAAGTTAGTAATTAATCTATAAAATTAATAAAAATAAAAACTTTATAATAAAAAAAAGACTTTAAAAGATTAAAGATAGAGAATAAGATAACTTACTCTTAAGTTTAAAGTTTTTAAGTTTAGAAATAAATATAAGAGGAATACTATTACTTTCTTCTCCCTCCCCCTCTCTCTCTTTCTATTTTTTATTAGTAAAAGTAGTTTTTATTTTAGCTATTAAAGCTATATATTTAGTTTTAGTCTTCTTAGTTATCTAAATAATATAATTAATATTAAAAATACAATTATAAATAAAAAAGAGGTATTATAATTATTATATAAGTATATATATATATATATATAAGTAAAGTAAGTAATATATATTAGTAGTAATATCAATAGAGAAAGAAAATTAAGAAGTAAAAGTAATATAAGAGATATTATTATTACTACTATCTTATTACTTTATTAACTACTTTAACCTCTTTACTTAAACTAATAAAAAACTTCTATTTCTATTAAGTAAAATAGTAATATTAGTTACTACTTTAGTACTTATAATCTTAACTATAATAGAAAATATATATAAAAAAAAAGTTTTTTTTTATAATTTAATAATAAAACTATAAAATTATTTCTTTTATTAGTTTCTTTTATTAACTACCTCTTCTTATATCTATTTATAATATCCTATATATATATTTAGTTTTAGTAGTATTAGTTATATAAGATTAAAGTTTTTAAGTTTTTTTTAAACTTAGAGAAATATATTATAATACTTTTAAATATCTAAAATAACTTTATACTTAGAAGAAAGTATAAAGTAACTTACTTTTAATTTACTTATTTAGATTAATAATATTCTAATATATTAGGATCTATTCCTTAAAAAGACCTTTTATATTAAACTCTAATTTAGAAGGAATTAAGCTATTTTATTCTTATAGATGCTATATATACGTTATAGCTAGTTTACGACACCTTATATTGGAGGATGCTCTAGAATTCGTCCGCGAGCTCACAATCCGTTTTGCTTCTCTCCTAGCACAGCACGATTCAGATTGGGCCTCTTCACACAAGAGACTCGCTACGACATTACAGGACTGGCCACTATGGCCCCTTACCTGGACTATGAACAACGGAGTCTTGGACGCGCGTGACTGGACCGAATGGAGGCCCTTTCCTGCGATCGAGGCGATTTCTAATTCTGGCTGGGGCCAAAGCTGGGACAGTTCCGCCTCTGTTCATTCTAGCAATGCTTCGGACACTCCGACATTCGACGTTGTTTAATTCGGACAGCAGCTTGGGATCAAACAGAGACGGTTGATATGAGGCCAGAGACACGGTGCGAAGACGATGGAGAGGCAGAATGAAGGTTAATTAGGATGAGAAAAGCAAGGAGACATATGCAGACGGACTAGAAGGCAGTGAATGTCCATCACGACGATGATTTCTTTCTATAGCGCAGAAATAAAACCAAGAGCATCCAGACCCTTCTGATTCCCACCCTTTGTGCTTTTTGTCAACAGACGAAACCTCTCGCCATGGCCTTGACTTTTTCCGCCCTCAACGCGTCGGTCTTCGCGCTACCCACGCTTCGTTTTCTTCCCTCTTTCACAGCAAACTCTGGACGCCTTGCGATTTGCAGCAAGCAATCTCACCCATAAGTGATATTTGACCCTGGGGCGGAAATATTACAAAACGCGGAAGGAATCCTGGATGAATTTCTCTCATACTATTTTTGAAGTGAAAAGTTCTCCCGGCAGCTTTCTCTGTTGACTCTCGAAGCACCACGTCTCAGCAAGAAGGCCTTGTTCTTTAACAATACCATGAGTGTTTCTTCCAGGCAGCAGCGCTCGGGAGAACAAAGACGGCGGTGGGAAAAGTGGGGACGGAGCATGGACGCTACCGTACCTTAGGTACTTCAACTTATTAGACGATGGAGCCAGCTGGGCCCAGATGGAATGTGAAATGAAAACAGACGACCACTATGAAATTCTATCAGGGTTCAGCAAATCTCATTGTCGCGCGAAGGAAAAACGGACAGAAGAACCAGTTTCTTCTAGATTCTATTTTCTCATAATCAAAAGTATCCTCCACACCCTCCATCTTTCCCACGGGCCTTCGGTTGTGTGACCACACTTTTCCAATTCACACTCCAACTACGAGCAAGCGCGCAACACCGTGAATATGGCCAACCAAAATCAGCAAGACACCAACCTCGGATTGGTCTTTCTCAAGCCGTAAGTTTCTTTTTCTAGCTGAAAATAGACAAGGTTTATTGACCGCCGACTGCAGCGAACCCCAAACCTCGGTGACGCTCCAGTGTGGCGACAAGACCTTCGTCTTCAACAAGGCCATACTCACGCAGTACTCGGAATTTTTCGCCGCCGGCCTGAAGGATGCCACCGCCGCCGAGTGTGAAGCAAACACCATAACATTCAACGACATCGAACCCGAGCATCTGGATGCGTACCTTCAATTCGTCTACTGCAGATCCGTCAGCGAGAGTCTGCTCAAGGAGCGGATCGAGGCCCTGGGCGAGCACAAGAAACTCGTCTTCCTCGTCAAAGTCTGGCAGATCTCCGATCGCTTCCAGTCCAAGGCCCTTTGCACAGCGCTCGGAGCCCAAATCGCAAAGCTTGGATATGATCGGGAATATTCGAATCAAAACGATCGCGAATGGTGGGTTAACAACGTCAAGGCTGCTTTCGAGGCATTCGACGAGCATGCCGACAGCCAGGTGAAGCTTCGGGCCAGGTGGTCAAGCAGTTTATTCTCGACTTTCCGTCCGAGCATCTCCATTCTGTTCTCGGCCTGGCCGATCTCAGCCCGGCGTTCATTCGCGAGCTTTGGAAGGCTCTGTCCGCCCATGCCTTCGATACGGAGAACCAGCTTCGCGATACGAAGACGAGGGCTCAAAACCATCATCAGAGGATTATGACGTTGGAGCGCGATATCCAAGATTGGCGCAAGCGAGTCGGCGAGCTGGAGGACCAGGTGGCAGAGTTAGAAGAAGACAGGGATTACTGATATCCAGAAGACACGGGGTCAGGCACAAAATCGCCGGAGGATCGCGGCAGGCTTCTGGCCTTCTGCAAGATCACGTACAACCCGTTTGATTCACAATATCACCTTTGACGGTCTAGATAGATAATACCCCAGGCAGAATATGGGAAACACTCGAGGTGTATACAGCTTTCAGGGTGAAGTCGAAACATGACATTTCGTGTGGCCACGCTGGATCTTCAGTCAGCATCCGTGAACTTCTGCTCTTCAAATTTGGACGAATTTCAAGTTCATGTGTGTCTATTCAGTCTCGCTGGGCTTGAATCTTTTCGCAACTACCTCATTGAGAGCGTACTTGTTTCATTTCAAATGAAAGAGAGCCGTGCTGTCAAGGTAACAGCGCCACCTTGATAGCGTCAAGAGATCACAATGAGTGACAGGTCAGGGTCAAGCTGAACAGCAATCCCTCGCGGAGAAACATCGAGGACAAAAGCGCAAGCTTTTCTCAACCGTTTTGTGTAAACTACCTGCCTAGAATGGATTTGCTGTAGTTCTGTGACAATCTCCGAAGGGCTTTTCTGTGTTTCGGAAAGAAATTGAGCGACCCATGGAACGCTCAGAGTTCATTCATGCGTCGGAGGTTCAAGAGGTATCGGTGTAAGACGCATCTCCGATGCCGTACTTCAAGTTATATAGATGCCTCTGCGCTTTCGCATCAGGTTTGGTCTTTGTTCGCAATCATTCTTCTCAGTGCATGAATTATTTCGTCCATTTGCAGACACGTACCATCTCATTCATCCAACAACGCCAACATGAACGGTCCTCAGAATTGGTCTCGGGAGTCTCTGCGCAACTACACCGACAACTTTCTCGTTAGCCCGGCTGACCCCAATGGGAGCCTCATTTATATCCAGTGCCAAGAGAAGTGTTTCCGCATTAGCTTCAGCACGATGAGAAAGTACTCGACATACTTTCAGCGCCCCGGGGCCGTGTATGTCATCGACGACCAGACCCCGGAGACCGTTGGCGCCTATCTCTACTTCAACGAGCGCTTGGTCTTCTCCCCCGACCCGGAGCACATCACCCCCTTCAGCAGCGTGCTTCCGGACTCGTGGGAGATGAAAACTACCCTGGCACAGAAGCTGCAACTGTGGGATATCTGTGACCAGTTCGGAAACTACCTGCTCAGGCGCTACGTGGAGCAGCACATCGGCGACATCTTCACCAACTGGTGCCACCACTACCGCCACCCTGCTGTCCACGACAGGCTGGAGAACCCGGAGTGGTGCGTCCTTGACAACTTTGGGGCGGCGTACCAGCTTTGCGTCGACATGAGATGGGACATTCAAGCCAGCGCCATTATTCAGTCGTTCGTGCGGAACATCAGGGATGACGAGTGGGACGATTGGCAGGAAAATGTAGTGGACGAGTCTCTCGCATTCTTTTGGCGTGCTGAGGAAGGGTTGGCAGAAATCAGGGAGGCTCAGCGCCTTGCTGAGGCCAGGGACGCTCAACACCTTGGTGGGGTCAGGACTGCCGTGGACATATACGTGGAAGGAGTTTTGGCGGGGGCAGCCCTTCGCGACGGTCGTTAGAGTAGAGCATCGTCAGTCATGGACGAGCAGCATCGACAATCTGAGCAACACGGCAGACACCGACTTTGAGACTAACGACTCGGGCACTATTGGGGACGGGAAGAGTGATGCTAATAGTGAGGATCTTGGGAGTGGGGAGCGCGGTCGCGGAGATCTCGCTGGCACCTTCTTCGAGACTCACGAACTTGAAGACGGTGACCTGGACTTACTTCCAGTGAAGGTTTTGAATGCTTCTTTGTCACCTGTTCGCACTTCGACATTGGTTCGGGTCACGCTGAAAGCCTGAGGAAAGATGTTGGTACGCGTTTTGGCTGTCTTTTAATCCACATCGAAGAAAACGTTTGGGACAACTGGAAACTTTGGGCAACAGCAATAGGCGGGTGCGAGCTTTCCACATACGGCAACTTCAACAGGTGCCTACTTCAAAGATTTCAACCGAAAAGCCTGCCGGCTTTTTTTTCCCTCCCAAGCACCCACTCTGCACTCGCAGGTTGTATCCCGAATTCTGCAACCCAAAGCTGCCAACCAACGACGGCGACCCTCGACGCCATCTGACAACGCCAAGTACGCCAACAAACGATGGAGTCGAACGCAAACAGCGTCGCTAAGGGCGATGACAAGAAGCCGATTCCGTTCGGTACCGCAGCGATTGATATGAGTTGGCTGTTCTCCTCGGAGTGAGTACCTTACTCAATACACTACCTGGCTTGTCACTCCTCCATGTGCTGACCAGACATAGCGAGGAAAACTTGTTGGTCACTGTCAAGTGTGGCCAAAAAGGCGACATAAAGACTTTCACGGTCTTCAAGCCAATCCTTACGAAGCACTCAAAGTTCTTCGATAAGTGTCTTGGAAACCCATGCAAAGAGGCAGCATCCTCGACTATTGAGCTTCCTGAAGTCAAACCAGGCTTGATGATGCTGTACCTCACACTTGCCAACCGACAAGCACTGGTGAATTGCAAGTTTACGGACACCTTGGTGAAGCGTGAGGATTTCGCGGTTCCTAATGCCATTAGGAGCCACGTACGCTTTTATCAGCTTTGCGATTTTCTCCAGAACGATGGCCTTGTGAAGGGTGTTCGAGAAATGTTTATCGGTTACATCAAGAGTCGGAGTAGACTCCAAGACGAAAGCGCCGCCCCCAACTTCATCAACGCTTATGGCGGGGCCTTCAATATTCTCGAACCTGATCACGTCGACCAAGCCAAACTTCGCCGCGTCCTGGTGAAGAACTTTTGTCGAATGATCACCCATTCTGTACACTTTAAGCACTTTTCAATCCTTCAAGAGTACCCTGACTTTCTCATGGAGGTTAGCAAACAGCGTGTCCTCAACGCTATGTGGCATGACCCTACCCAGAGGAGTATCGCCGATAACATCAAGACGCAGCGCATGCTTATCGATGACGAGTCAGAGCCGGAGCAGTAGACGAGAAAGTCGCTGAAATCGAGGATGAGGGGCGACCACGGGGATGAGGAACAATGGGTTACGGGGATGATGGAGAGCGGCGAGGACGATGGACAGCTGCGAGAGTGACGGGAAGGCGAATAACAGGACAAGGTATCAAGACAGTGAGATAGTGACGAGGGACAATGGACTGTAGACATCGACCATGTGGACAAATGAGACAAATGGATCTTCAATCGTCAGAATCTTCCGTGAGATATGAGGTCGAAGTAGCAGCCTTCTCTAAGCAACTAAAAAAAAAAAATGATCGAAACGAGAGTCATGACATTGAAATCACTTAGGGTATTATTGCTTAATTGCTTACCTGGCTAAGAGACATTCCATTTGAAGGTGAGGCCACCGACAACATCACCATCGTGAGAATTGGGTGTTGGGCATCGGATGCACGCTTCTGCAGCTCAGCAGATCGCAGATGGCGTGCAGGAGCTTGGACGTGGTTCGAAAGCTTTGGCGGTGTTTGATTGGCTCAAATGAGGACGGGTGGAGAATCGCCAATCGAAGCCAGCCATTCGCAAGTGTTTCCCCGCATCGGAGCTGCGACACTCTGCAGCTGGCCCTGCCACTTCCCAATTGCCCTGCCCAGCTCCAGCAGGAAAGAGCACCGGAGGAAGCTCCTCCTTATACAGTGCCTTTGAAAGAGACGCATACGGTCCGGCCTTCGTTTTGCGCGAGGAGAGGGCGACTGGCTGGACGGGACACCAGATTTGGGAGGCACCGCACCAAGGTTGAGACGGACCTGCTACACCGTTGCCCGCCCGTGTTCAGTGCTCCTGCCACCGACAACAGGGCTCTGTGCCATTGTTACATGAGGTTGCTCGCCTATTTCCCTCAAACTTCGAGGAAACGGCTCACCGGATTGGGCCATCTGCTTAACGTCGTCGAACGGCTTTGGTCGGCATCAGCCAAGCTGTGCAGCTGTGCCAGCTCAGGTCCCCCCCGTCGCGCCACCTCGTAACGCTTCTTGGGATTAACCGGCTCTTAACCGGGCCAAGCTCCCGCCCTGCAACATCCAAGATGGCAAGCTGCGTGGAGCTCTCGTCACGTCAGATTGACATGACGGCCCAGCAGCTGAGAGGTTCCTCTCCACCCAGCCTGCCGCGAGGGGAACCTTGCACTGCCGGCCTCTCGCCTGCAACCTCGCAGCTTCACTCTCACTGATCGAGGACCGCTCCCTGTTCGATGGCCTGGTCCGCTACTGAGTAATGGTCAACAGCGAAGAGGAGGAGAAAGAGGAGGGACGGAAGCACTGGACGGGCTGTCTGCTGGAGCCCAGCTGCACCCGCTGCACCAGCACTGCACCACCATTAACGCACAAACAGCCGGTGGGAATGGCGTGTCCCGAACGGCGCGCGCCCTTGCCTCGCCCTCGCCCTCGTCCTCGCCCTCGTCCTCGCTCTCCCGCTGCTGATTCGCTCCGTGGAACCCAAGCAAGGCCCCGGGTCCTGCTCCCCAACCCCATGTTTCTGTGCGATGACCTGCTGCCACCGCTGCCGGTGCTCTGCTTTGCATCTGCAGCGCCTTAGCAGGCCCATCTGTTGTTGGGGAGGAGGAGAGCTCCATTGCTCTTGCTCCTGCTCCTGCCTCTGCTCCGACTCCAACCTCACTTCTTCTTCCCTCTTCTCTCCCATCTTCTCCCACACAACTCCCATCTTGGATTTCCAGCTTTCCATCGTCAATCAACATCCCAACATCTCATCCCTACCGAAATCACGCCCTTTTACGCCCAACCGCGGCCATTGAGCACCTTTTCCTCGCCGACTGCGACCACCGTCATCGCGCACTGTGCGCCCATACCAGCAACCCCCTTACGTCATCGCAATGGATCCCAATCCTGCCCCCGGAGCTGTCCCAGCTGTCGCTGGCGTCGACAAAGGTGAGTGTTTGTCGCCAAAGCGAGCTTCATATCACGGTCGCATGCGATGGATGAAGTCCGCCGAGTAGCAGCGCCTTGCGCTGGCTCGATGCTACTCCTTGCGCCGGCCATGCCCCTCGCCGTCGCTGTACACCCATAATGTCCGAAGACCGATGCGCTGACATTATGCTCCTCGCACCGCAGCCGAGACAAAGCCCAACGGCATAGAGGCAGTTTCTGTGCCAGAGATCGTGGAGAAGCCTATCGAGGAGAAACCGGCAGAAGTCAAGCCGGTCGAAGAGAAGCCTGCTGAAGAGAAAAAGGAGGAACCCGCGCCTGCCACAGAAACACCAGCCGTTCCTGCCGAGGAGCCGGCCAAGGTCGCAGAGCCTCCTGCGCTCGCCCCGCCAGCTGATGCTCCGGTCGCAAATGCTTCTGCCGCCGATGCGCCAAAGCCGGCCACTGTCGAGGAGGTCCCCGACAAAGACGGGCCGGCTGCGACGACCGGCGTGGAGGCTCCCAAGGCCATTCCTACAGAGCAGCCAGCGGCCGCAGCTCCAGCTCCAGCTGCGACGTCTGCGCCAGTCACCGAGACTGTTAAGGAATCAGTCGAGGAGCCCATCGCGCAAAAGCCTGCTGAGGTACCCGTAGTCGAGGACGAGCCGGCCAAGGAGCCCGTCATCGAGAAGCCTGTTGCCGTTAATGGCGCGGCCTCCAAGGACGTAGAGATGACGGGCGCCCTTAACGAGGCCGAGCCCTCCGGTTCTGGAGAGCGCGAGGCGGCACCGCAGGCCAAGCCCAGCAACAAGCGCAAGGCGGATGATCTCGATGCCGTCGACGCCGCCAACGGCACCAACGGCGTGGCGGAAGCGAAGCCGGAGCCTGAGGAGAAGCCGGCCGAGAAGAAGGTCAAGACCGGGAAACCCGGCCGGCCTCCGAAGGCTACCAACGGCGCAGTCAAGAAGGAATCCCCGAAGAAGGACAAGGAGTCTCTGGGACACAAGATCTCAGAGAAGGTCAAAAAGGTCCTGCCGCCTGTCGGCCGCACCGCGCGCAAGACTCGCTCGCAGGGCCCCGCCTAAAGGCCTTCGACGTTGGATATGTCACCGATTTTATTTCTTATTGTTCTATCTATGGTCCAACAGACCAGTAACACAAGACCATGATGGTCAAGGCCGGGGTTCAGGCCGGTCTGGCGGGTTTGCTCTCTTTGTCCCGCGGGTTTTGGACAGGCAAAAAGGAGGCGCGGGATTATTGTTTTTGCCTTTTCGTTTTTGGTTATCATTTTTTCCTTTGAGTAGGCATTCGATCAAAAGGTGGAGGAGCTTGTACATATGATGATGCTTGCACATGCAGCTTTTCAATCACGAATCAATCCTTTCGATCCTTACCACTTCCGACGTTCATCCTGACTTTAAGACGACGCATGGCTTACGAAGATCGTTCGCAAAAGGCCTCAACGATTCGTGGCATGGTGAAACAATTGACTAAACGACACGTCCGATTGACCTAGCAAAAGACGTTCGGTTCTCAACATCTGTAGCTGTTCGCCGGGCGGGATGTGGGATCATCAGCCCCCTACAGAAAAACATGACGTATCTCAGAGCCCTTATCTCGGTCCAGACCGCACGTTCTCCACCAAACTCCGCGTCACCGATGCCGTCGATCGGCTGCGCTGGACTCTGGGCTGGGAGGGATTTGCAGAGGTTCAGTCCTAGGGCAGCAAAGCTACGGCTGTCTGTTCCTAAGGATTTACGTAGACATGTGAGCTCGAGACAGCCGCGACATCAGGCGGCGAATTGCGCAGAGATTGAGGCAAGGACTTGAGCTTGCTGGTAGGACAGGTACAGTAGCTCCCTTAAGAATGTGCAGGCCCTGAAGATCTCTTTTTTGGACAGTGAAAGTGAGGTGCTCGGCCGCGGTCTCAGGAGCTTGAGAGACGAGACAGTCGCGCGCGAGGCAAGGCTATGGAGAAACACCATGTTTATCCGAGCATGGACGAAACGGCAAAAATGCCGAGAGAAAGTTTTTTTCTGGTGTCTCTTTGGGAGGGCGAGTCCTAGATTTGGGATGATAGTCTCAAAAGGGATTAAGTTGTGAAGCGGCGCTAAGTTACTTTGGGCTACTGACCACATTGGAAGACGACGGCGGCGGCAGTGGGAAAGAATTGGGAATGCGCAAATCGTGTCCGGGTACGAAGAGAGGCCGCTTTGGCTGTGACGTAGGGTCAGGAACGCCGTGGGCAAACGGGGCGGCGGCCGGCGTGAAAGCCACAGTGGAAGCACCGAGGAAGGTTTTCGTCGCGTCGCCTTCGGCTTACCGTCAGGACACCGATTGCTCCCGTTGTGGGTTAAGCGCCGTTTTCTTAGGAGGTTTCCGGGTTTCCGTTTCGCGCGGTGCGCGGGTTCGTCAGATGGCCGTGCATTCTTTTCTTGACTTGTGCAAGGTAAGGCGTAGGCGCCAAGGGTTGATGTGTATAAAATTGTTCTGGAAGCTGGGGTGGTGGGCTTGGCGATGGACGGGGCCGGCGGCGGGACGCTTGACGGAGTGGGAGGGAGAAGGCAGAGGGCTTGGTTCGGATTTTGGAGTTGATGGTGATGATGACGGGCTGTGTCACGAGACGTGCTATATCCTGCGATGATACGTTGCTATGCTGTGCTGCGCTATCTCTCTGATGCAAGGTACTGAAGTGTGCCATGCGTTGCATGCAGGGCTCTCTTCACTTTGAGTAAGGGACTAGAGGAAGAAGGAACGATGCTTATTTCTGGGAGGCCAGGGAGTGATGAGTGTGGTTGGAAGAACAAACCGGAAAAGAGAGGTCTGAGCCACTGCGTGGAGGGACGGCGTGGCTGTGTTTTCTTTTAAGCGATGGAGGTTTTCCGACGGAGGGTTTTTGTTACTTGGGAAGAGAGAGGGTCCTTATTGATTCTGTTAAGACGGCAGGGAAGGTGAGAGGTTTGTGAGAGTGAGAGAGGATTGGAGATGATATGACTGGCGGTGGCATTGGCATTGGCTTCAATCCCGTCATCAGCGACCGAGTCCAATGGATGGAAACCAACCTCAACTCGTCCCCGCAAAGGGGTTCTCGGTTGCTGGGTGCCAAAGGGCCCCCAAGGAACTGCCCCTCAATGCCGCCCGCCCTGTCCCGGGGGATCTTGCTTGACATTGGAACTGCAAGCGCGACTTTTTTGTGGCTTTTGCTGGGTCCTTCCATGGTCTTTTGTTGCGGGGGGCGCGGGCTGTGCTGGATTGCGGGTTCACCCCTATTTTGCTCTACATGACACGGGGGACGCGGGATGCTGTTTTTCGTCCATGAGAGAGGGTTTTTGCGAGATGCAGGTTCGGGGACGGGAGGATTTTTGACGTGATGCACACTTGCTGGCTGCATGTCACGGTTTTTTTTTGTGTTGGTCGATGCGTGTGTGGAATGATGGGCGTTGCGAATTGGCGGCTTCTTCTCAGATTCCGCGGTCTTGGCATGGGACACGCGAGCATCCTTCTCTCTTTTGGGCGGGGGCTGGAATCTTCAAATGTGCAGATCTGATTTGGTGTCTGGTGTTGGGAAGAGCTGCATCGATTCGTATTGATGCTGCAGTATTTCTCGCATTAAACCAGCGCATACAGAGTACTGCGTGACTGTATTAAGTATAACCCGTCTTACAAGAGAACAAAAAAGACGGCAAAGGATTCTGGGGGCCTCCATCTCGCCTCGTATTCAGCAGACGCCTTTGCAGAGAGAGATGTGCAGGTGGTCGTGCAAGTGGTCAAGTGTGAAGTGTCTGTGTGGGGCCGGCCTTCTTTTGGGGGGAACGGCGTGGAATGCAGCAAAAATGTGTTTGCAAAAATAGACACAGCCACTGGACGGGTTTGCGGTTTCGCAGGCGGCCCTGCCGATGCGTGGCCAGTGGTTCTTAGCGGCCCACGCTGCTACGCGGCGGTCTTGCTCTCTCCTCCAGTGGCCCGTCCAGGTCTCCTGTTCCCCGAGACTTTGGCCACTGGCCAGAGCCAGCCGGTGCCGGTTCTCTGCGGGGCCCTTGCCTTCTTCGCTTGGGATGGCAGCTGGGCTTGGGCCAATGAGGATGACGACAGAGCAGGGTCTCCTGGTGCGCGTCCGTCAATGGGAAGCCTCCGTTTTGGAAGAGACGGTACGTACCCGTTTGTGCCACTGCACTGCTTTGGCAGGACTCCCATCAGGACTGGGACGAGGTAAGCAGCTTATTGTGCGGGCTGTTCCTGCAGCTGCTGACTCTGAGACCTGCATTTCTGGATACAGGATGAGTGAAATGGACGGGTGGAAGATTTGAAAGATTTATTCTTGGACTTCTGGATGACTCCCAGTCCGAGATATCATCATTCCATCAGTCCAAGCCTTCACAAAAAAAAAAAAAACCGAGGTCAGCAGCAGACGGGCGAGCAGCCACCACCGCCAGAAGGAGCAGTGAGTGACATGACCACCGGGCGCTCGGTACGTAGCTTTCGTCCGTCTTGATGGTGGGCCGGGACGGTGGAGCCCACGCCTCGAGACCCCCCGGTAGCGCAGAATTGCAGGGACCTGAGGCGCGCCAATCCCCTAAACTGGGTTTATTCGATTTTTTTTTTTATCCGTAGCTTTTTTTTTAATTGTTGTTTTTTTGCCGGGTCGTCGTGCTTGTGCAGCGCTACCACTGGCTAGCGGTACCTAGCAGCAGCGGCAGCTCCAAGCCATGTCCCGGGTATCGGCGCACCCAGCAGTCAGTCGTGTGTGCAGCGTGCAGGTCCAGTGCTGGATGGATGGCAGAAAGAAAAGACTGGGATGGCCCAGAGTGACATACGCAATCCTGTGATCTGGTCCTGGCCTCCCGCTCAACAAACTTCGTCGTCCTCCTCCAATCCCTACGTCCCTCCTCTCCTCCTTATCCTCCTAAAGGTCCCCTACCTCGCCTCACACTCGCTTGACATCAATTTTCCGTCCATCTTTCCTCCTCTCCCCTCCGCCTCCACGCCCGCCCGTGGTCCCTTCCGACCTCCCGACAGTCGTTTTCTCCTCACAACCGCCGCTCCACTAATCGAGACTGTAATTGCGCGGGCCCTCCCCCCGACGATCGACTCAGTCTCCCCCCGTGTCTCTCGCTGCCGCATTCCGCCTTGTCATTTCGGAACCCCCTCCTCTTTGATCTCGCCGATAGGAGACAGACCTTTGTGTGCTTGGTATCACCGCGCGAAAGAGCAGGGAAACGACGAATCGCCCCCTATTTGCGATTTCTAGATAATCCGAGCTTGTATCACGCCTTGCCCATCCCGCACGATACGAATCGATCGATATCTTTTTCCAGGCGATTACCCAAGAAGTCACTTGACCTCGTGCCAAGATAACATCACCGACGAGGGTCGTTGACGCCTCTTCCACCGAAAACACCTAGAGAACTTCCCTCATCCCCCTCGCCCCAAGGGGGCTCGACAGTCAAGATGAGCAACGACGATGCGGGCAAGAAGATCCTGGACCTGCTGGCCGACCCCTTCAGCAAACAGGTTAGAGAGCACACCCGCTGCAGCCTCGAACGAGGCACAGGACCTGCGTAAGGTATCCCGGGAGAAAAGCTGACGCTCACACTTTCTGCAGTTGCAAAGTACCGCCATCTGGTCCGCCTTGGGCACATCGCTCGGCGTCACAGTCGGCATCGCCGTCACATTCTCCTTCCTGAGACCGTACAACCAGTCCGTCTACGCCCCGAAGCTCAAGCACGCCGACGAGAAGCACGCTCCCCCGCCCATCGGCAAGAAGATTTGGTCATGGATTCCGCCATTATGGAACACAGGCGAGGCCGAGCTCGTCCACCACGTCGGCATGGACGCCACGATCTTCCTGCGCTTCGTTCGCATGTGCATCTTCATCTTTGCCAGCATCTCCGTCTTTTGCATCGCCATCCTCATCCCCGTCTACCTGAACAACGCGGACAAGCAGGCCCTCGCGAATAGGGATTGGATCGAGGTCATTACGCCGTTGGCGGTCTGGGGCGAGAGCGCGTACTGGGCACAGGTCGCCGTGGCCTATCTGATTACGTTTACTGTGATGGGCTTTTTGTGGTGGAACTACCGCAAGGTCATGCTGCTGCGTCGCAACTACTTCCAGAGCGAGGAGTACCAGAACAGCCTGCACGCGCGCACGTTGATGGTGAGTTGGGGTGAAGTTGAGGACTTGGCAAGCCAGAGAAGCTCACAATTTCTCAGATGTACGATATCCCCAAGGACCGATGCTCTGACGAGGGCATCGCACGAATCGTCGACGAGGTCGTACCCGACTCATCCTTTGCCCGAACCGCCATTGCTCGCAACGTCAAGGATCTCCCGAACCTCATTGAGCAGCACGACCACACCGTCCGCAAGCTCGAATCCGTGTTGGCAAAGTACCTCAAGAAGCCCGACCAGCTCCCCGCCGGACGCCCGATGTGCAAGCCGTCAAAGAAGGACCCGTCTTTCTCCACGTATCCGAAGGGTCAAAAGGTCGACGCCATCGAGTACCTGACGCAACGTATCAAGGAGCTGGAGACCGAGATCAAGGAAGTCCGCGCCAGCGTCGACAAGCGCAGCACTATGCCCTACGGCTTCGCCAGTTACTCAGACATCGCAGAGGCGCACAACATTGCCTACGCCACCCGCAAGAAGCATCCCCGCGGCACCAAGATCAGCCTGGCGCCGAGACCGAACGACGTCATCTGGGACAATCTGCCCTTGAGCGCTGCGAACAGGAGATGGAGACGCTTCATCAACAACGTGTGGATTGCGGTTCTGACCGTCGTCTGGATCGTGCCCAACGCCATGATTGCCATCTTTCTGATCAACTTCCAGAACCTGGGAAGCGTCTGGCCCGCCTTCAAGACCGAGCTTGCTACTAACCCGACATTCTGGGCTATCGTCCAGGGTATTGCGTCTCCTGCCATCATGTCGCTCGTCTATCTCGTGCTTCCAATGATTTTCCGCCAGCTGTCCATGAAGGCCGGAGACCAGACCAAGACCGGTCGCGAGAGACACGTCCTGGCTAAGCTGTACGCTTTCTTCGTTTTCAACAACTTGATCGTCTTCTCTCTCTTCGGCACCATCTGGCAGCTCGTCGCTGCCGTGGTCAAGGAGACCAGTGACAACCAGGACGCCTGGAAGGCTATCATCGATCAAGACATAGCGGCCGCCGTTTTTGCTGCCCTGTGCCAAGTCAGCCCCTACTGGGTGACCTGGCTTCTCCAGCGCCAATTGGGTGCCGCTATCGACCTGGCCCAACTGTGGAAGCTCGTGTACAGCTTCTTCGTGCGCAAGTTTTCGAGCCCAACCCCCCGCGAGTTGATCGAGTTGACCGCTCCCCCGACCTTCGAGTACGCTTCTTACTACAACTACTTCCTCTACTACGCAACGATTGCGCTCGCCTTCTCGGGCATCCAGCCTCTGGTTCTCCCGGCTGCCACGCTGTACTACGCCATCGACTACTGGCTGAAGAAGTATCTGCTCCTATACACCTTCGTCACCAAGACCGAGTCCGGCGGCATGTTCTGGCGTGTGCTCTTCAACCGCTTCCTCTTTGCCGTCTTCGTGTCGCACTGCACCTTCTTCCTTGGCGCCTGGGCTCGGTCCGACTGGGCTTACCACAGTGTCGCCATCGCCATCATTCCGCTGCCCATCATCCTCATCATCTTCAAGATCGTCTGTGCCCGCATGTTCGACAACAAGATCCACTACTACTCCACGACCAACGTGCGCAAGCACCCCGAGGCCGGTGTCCAGAAGGAGCAGCGTCTGCGTAGTGAGCGACTGGCTTCGCGCTTCGGTCACCCGGCCTTGTACAAGCCTCTCATCACGCCCATGGTGCACGCGAAGGCGCAGGCCATCCTGCCTGCTGTCTACAAGGGCCGTTTGACGGACGGAAGAGAGGCCGGTCCTGGCGATATTTACAGTGTCTCTGGATACTCTGATGCATACGTGTTGGACCCGATGAGCAAGGGCCGCCCAGGAAAGTCGGCCGGTGGCGTTCCTGGCTTCGAGTTCGTTTCCGAATCTCACATGGATTTCGAGTACTACAAGAACAGAGCCGAGTTTGCGGAGGAGCATGGACAAGGCGACATCTTCGGACGCAACCCCGACATCATTCGCCCCGGCACCCCTGGCTCGATGACCGAATACGGATCTGACAACGGCTCGCGTCCCGGAACGCCTACCGGGCGTCCTCTGCAGGGCGGTATGACCGGCAATCCCGCCAATGGCGGCTTCCAAGCATTTACCCCGCCATCAGGCTACCAGTCGCCCAACACTGGCCGGATGTCTCCTACCGGCGGACTCCCGACACCGCAGGCGGCCTTTGCCCAGCAATCAACATACGGCGACCGGTCGCGCAGTCCCTTGTACAACATGGACAACGGCAGTGACTCGGCGCTCGTGCGCAACGCCGCGGGAATGCCAATGGCTCAGCCCTCGGGCCCGACTGTAGGTGCTCTGGGTGGCGGACCGAGGGGGTACAGCGGGCTCCGTCAGGACGACGCCGAGACGCCTGAGCAGGACCCGTCATCCTACGACTATTTCCGCGGATCAAGGCGGCGCAACGACAACAACGGGTGGTAAACCCGCGCGATGAAGAATTAATGGGTTTTCTCTATGTGTGTTTGTTTTGTGAGCGAAATAATTTAGAGCAAAGGGTCGCCTCGCGGTCCGGGACCTGGTCTCCAATGAGAGGGCATTGCATTCGGCGTTGTAAATATGTGAACGAGGGCTAACAACCTTTGGAGAAGGAGGTTGGGCCTTGGAAATGAATGGTGGGAAAGGGCTTTGGAGATGATGGCCGGGTTTGCTTGTCGACCTGGCCGAGTGTTTCGCGTTCATTGAAAAATCATAATGACCAAAGATACGAGATATAGACTGAAACTGCATGGGGCTTACGGTGCTCCCAGGTCCTCGGCGACGGTGCTGGGGATTTAGATTATAGATTTAATGAGAATCTTGACCACCGTCTTCACTGCGATTTGAGCTGCATGTAAATTGGTGGTGCATGGAGCTATCGATTGAGGCTTCGTATTGAGCAGTTAAGCTACACCGTAGCTAAGCCCAGGAGATAATTGAAAGGAGCTGAATCCAGGTCAGCTCACGTGAATGCTTGAGCTTCAATTTTCCTTGCCAAAAAAAAATTAAAGTCACAGAAAGTCTGCCATCATTGGAAGGAAGCTTTACGAACACATCACAACCGTAAGCCAATTGATCTTGGCAGCAGTCGTCGTCACAGCTCCAGCGTCCCGCCCTGCACTCCACCACCGCCCCCTTGGATTCAGGGGCTGGACCAGGCTTAGTCATCCGAACCACTCAATGTTGGCATTCCACCAACGCCAAAGGACAGCATCGCTGGAAAGCTCCCTTCTGACGCCTCCCGAAAATCACCACAACCACACCGCGCCAGCCAACTTGACCACGCTCCTTTCTCCTCGCGCCTTCGATCCAACGCGGCTTTTGCTTCTTCTGTGCCCGTGGGCTTTTCTGCATCCCGAGTCTCCCTGCCGACACCGCAAAAATGGCGGCGAACAAGTACTCCGTCATCCTCCCGACCTACAACGAGCGTCACAACCTGCCCATCGTCGCTTGGTTGTTGAACCGCACCTTCACCGAGCAGTAAGCAGCCCACCTCCCACATAACTTCCCCTCCCATTCCCCCATTGGCAAGACGGATCGAACCGAAGAAAGACAACGCCCGCTAACCACCCACCCCCCGCAAAAACAGCAAGCTCGACTGGGAACTCATCATCGTCGACGACGGCTCCCCGGACGGCACCCAGACCGTCGCCGAGCAGCTCGTCAAGGCCTACGCCCCGCACGTCGTCCTCAAGACCCGCTCCGGCAAGCTCGGCCTCGGCACGGCCTACGTGCACGGCCTGCAGTTCGCGACGGGCAACTTCGTCATCATCATGGACGCCGACTTCTCGCACCACCCCAAGTTCATCCCGCAGATGGTCGCGCGGCAGAAGGAGGGCAACTACGACATCGTCACGGGAACGCGCTACGCGGGCGACGGCGGCGTCTACGGCTGGGACCTGAAGCGCAAGTTCGTCTCGCGCGGGGCGAACCTGTTCGCCGACACGGTGCTGCGCCCTGGGGTCAGCGATTTGACCGGCAGCTTCAGGCTGTACAAGCGCGCCGTGCTGGAGAAGGTGATTGGCAGCACGGAGAGCAAGGGGTACACGTTCCAGATGGAGATGATGGTGCGCGCCAAGGCGATGGGGTGCTCGGTGGCGGAGGTGCCGATTACGTTTGTTGATCGGATTTACGGCGACAGCAAGCTGGGCGGTGATGAGATTGTGGAGTACGCGAAGGGTGTGCTCTCGCTTTGGCTCAAGGTTTGAGGCGGGAGGAAGAAAGGGGGAGAGATATGATACCGAGGTGTTTTGATGTGTGCGGATATTTGGGACGCATGCCATGGGCGTTGGGGGGAACGGGAAATCACAGAAGAGTACCGATACCTAATTATTTGCAGGACGCACAGTTTTGTTCAGTCTGCTTACTCGTGCTTCACATGTTGCGTCCGCCGGTTACCATGATGGTTTGCCCCGTCACATAACTAAACAGCGGACTTGCCACAGCCAACACCGCGGACGCTGCCTCCGTCGGCGAGCCGGGCCTGCGCAGCGGGATATCCGCGTGGGCCTGCTGCTCCCCGCCGCCCGCCGCCGCCTTCTGCGCCTGCGGGATGCCCAGCGCAATCTTCTCACCCCCTGGCCCGACGATGAACGCGCCCTTCTCCTTGGCGTCCGTCAGCCGGGTCTTGATGTGCCCGAACGCCACGGTGTTGCTGCGCACGCCGAACGCGGGGCCCCACTCCTTCGCAATCGTCTTGGTCAGCCCCGTCACGCCGGCCTTGGCCATGGCGTAGTTGGCTTGGCCGGCGTTGCCGTGCACGCCCGAGGTCGAGCTGATATTCACGACGCAGCGGTTCTCGCCGTCTTTCACGCGGAAGTACGGCGCGGCGGCCCTGACTAAACGGAAGGGCGCGGTCGAGTGCAGCGCGAGGATGGTGTCCCACTGCGCGTCGGACATTTTGTGGATGACGCCGTCCCACGTGTAACCCGCGTTGTTGACGATGTGGTGGATCTTGCCGTTGCCGAAGGAGGCGGCCTGAGAGACGAGGGTGGCGATGTAGTCGGCCGAGAGCATGTCGCCCGGCACGGCGAGGGCGCGGCCGCCGCCGTGGGTGGAGTTGATTGCGTCCGCGACGGAGCGGGCTTTGGCGCCGTCGATGTCGGAGATGATGACTTTGGCGCCCTCGTTGGCGAAGAGCCGGGCTGTTTCGGCGCCGATGCCTTGCCCTGAGCCGGTGATGATGGCGACCTGGCCGGCGAGGAGGCCTTTGGGGTAGTTTAGGTGGGAGGCGATTTGGGAGATGCGGTCTGTCATTTTGGCGGTGGTTTCCTGGGGTTTGTGGCTTGAAAGGGGGGGTTGGTGGTGGTGAAAGGCTTGGTGGTGTATATGAAGATGCGGGTTTGGTGAGCTCACTCAGCGTTGCAGTCGGAGCTCTGAGGTGAGAGCTCACCCTGGCCTGCCGAGGTTCCCCGCGGCTTCACCCTTCCGCCCCCGGGAGGAGGGTGCGGTGGTGGGGGAGGGGTGTCGGCATTGGGTAACCAGATCGCCGGGCCTAGGCTTGAGAGTGTGAGTGCTTCAACTTGGTTCAATTGAAGGTGTGTGAGTTTTTCGCAAGCTTCCTCGGGATTGAGCAATTTCATTGCTTCCACTCAAAGTGGGAAAGAGTACCCCGGATTCCGCAATTGACTCGGAAGCTGCTCTGGCCCGCTCTTGGCAACCATCGGCGATTAGATAAGATAAGCAGGTGGGTTGGTACCTCTCGTCTCTTGTTTTGACGACATGTCACTCCCTGCCGCCAAACACACCCCGCCATCCCGGCACAGCAACCCCCTCTGAACGCAAACCAAGATGTCGACCCGCGGCGGACGAGGTGGACGAGGCGATCGGGGCTTCAGCAGAGGACCTGGAGGCGGTGGTGGACGCGGCAATCGCGCACCTTCAGGGCCATGGGGGAGGTTGAAGCCCGTCGACTTGGATCCGCTTGACAGCATCGGGTTGCCGTCTAAGGGTGACACCCGGTACATCTGCCACTTTTCTCGCCAGAACTCCGATGGCTTGCTGACAGAATGCAATGCAACAGACTGCTCGACTTCAAGACCCAGGAACGGTACTACACCAAGATCGTCGAGCGCTACATGACATTCTGCTCCGACGCAGGCGAGCGCGACGAGCTCCTCCGCCGCTTCGCCTCCCTCGACATCAAAGACACCATCTCCCCGCCCTCGCCGCGCCTCCTCCCGCCCGACGACCCCGCCAACACCAAAGCCCTCTCGGACGTGATGATGGCGCTGCGCAAGCTGCGCGAGGGCATCGTCGCCTCCAAGCGCATCGACGAGTTCGCCATCCAGGCGTACCTCTTCAACATCCGCCTGTCCGTGCTCGTCAAGCATCCGGAGTCGTACCACCCCGCCATCCTGCACGTCCTGCGCGTCATCCACCCCGCGCAGAACCTCACCAGCGTCGAGCTGCAGGAGGTCCTCGGCTACCTCGTCCTCGACGCCGCGTGCCGCCGGGGAGACCTCGCGGAGGCGTACGCGATCCGGCAGCGGTACAGGTTGAAGGACGCCAAGGTGGACGCGGTGCTGGCGGCGCTGGCGCATGATAACTTTGTGGCGTTCCGGAGGGTGCAGAAGAGCGTGGACGGGCACCGGGCGAAGCTGCTGGAGTTTGCGGACGGGGAGATGCGGACGCATGTGTTGAAGTGCTTTGGGAGGACGTATTTGGGCGTCGATCTGGAGTGGTTGGAGAGGTGCGCGGGCGAGAAGTGGGATGTGTTGACGGGGCAGCGGGAGGTTGGGTGGGAGCTTGACGGGAAGAGGGTCGTCATTCGGAAGGTTAGGGCGAAGTGAGGTTTATGGTGCATTTGATACCCCCAATGAATTAAACAGCGTTTTGTCTAGGTTAGAAGCTCGCCGGATTACTTTGCTGATCTTGATTTTATCTGTCTCTCCTGATTCTGAGGCGTGATTGATCTACTTTACATGATGTCCATCCCATTACCGCAGTCAGGCCAGTGTGAAGGCCTCTCGAAGCCCTTCGTCCAAAGTCATTTTCTGTCCATCTGTCCGGCTTCTATCAGCGTTGTCATCTTCATTGTTCCCGCAATCATCTCGGAATTCTTACGAATAGGCCAGAGGCGCTCAGTTCGGCTACCAGGACTCCGGACCCCATCCTTGCGGTTCCTTTCTGATGATTCCAGTGATGAGGCGCAGAGTCTTGTGCGATATCGGGACTCCTTGTTCCGATATCCACTCGATTCGTCGAAGAATACAGCGCCGCTCCTCTGCCGTTTCTCCCCATAGAGGGTGGCTGGCATCTCTCAAGCCCCGGAACGCTTGCGTGCCGATCGTGACCCCTTCGGAAACCACTTCGTCATCCGGAGGTGCGGTATCCTCGGATAGAAGCTCCGTGAAATCGATGGGGCCTATCGAATCGATCAATGTGTCGAGAGCCCTAACAGGGATATAGCGGTTTAACAGAATGGACCAAAAGAGGTCCATCTTCTCCCGCTTCAACTTCCGATGGCGATTTTCGTCGTACTCGGCAATAGAGCCAAGTATGAACCTCTCCAGCCATCCAATGTAGGCATATGGAAAGTCGTATCCCGACAACCAGTCGGTGCACAGGTTGATCGTCATGGACATTTCACCCGGTTGCGCCATGTCGTTGCGTCGTTGTGTCCACAGAGATACGCCGCTGTCCAAGAGCGCGTGCATGATCTGATTCAAGTGATTTCTTGCCCACTTTCGTGAATAATTTAAGAATAAAACCCATTCTGCGGCGTTTCCAAATCTGTCGAGATGTACATTGGGGTTTGCGCCGAAAGACAAAACACACTGTACCATTTCAACACTCTCAGTCTTCAGGGCGTAGTGCAGAACAGTAGGTCCCAGTCTGTCCTTCTGGTTGATGTCGATGTTGTGATCCAATACGAGACGACGAAGAATTGCTTCATTCCCGCTCGCAGCTGCAGTGTGAATGGCGTGACCAATTTCGCCTGCATCATAATCCCAGTCATCATCCCTGATTTCAGAATTGGACTCATCCGAAATATCGGTGTCAGAACCATCCAAGATATCAGCGTCAGATTCACTGTCTTCGTGGTCGGTTTCTGAGTCCGTGTCCTTGGCCTGCACCCTTTCAAGCAGACCAAGACTGTGGGTCAGAGGGCCTAGTCGCTTCCTAATAGTGGCTGCTTCCTGGCTACCGATGGGTCCGACACCAAAGAGTGATGCGATGCCGTTTCCGCGGGGGATCTGACGCCGGACGGGGTATCTCGTATTGGTCAACGAAGCGCCGTAGCTGATGAGCAGACGCGCGATGGATGTCTTCTTACGACACAAGGCGAAGTGAAGCGGGGTCCAGACCCCAGTATAACAAACCGCCTCAACCCAGGGTATACCAACCGGCGACCTAGGAGGTGACCGCCAGTCTTCAAGGATTTCGTTGGCGATATGGCATTTGCAGAACAACTTGCCTGGAACGTCGACGTGAATATGGAGAGTCATGAGGTACTTGACAACATGGTAGTGGCCCTCGCAGACGGCCATGGCCAAAGGTGTCGCCCAGGCAAAACCAAAATCATCGCTGGCATTCTCCGACATCTCCCAACGGTATGTGACATCGTTCCCATGGGCATCCTTCGTATGTGCCCAGGAAGGAAATGGCACCCAGGTAACGGCATTAAGGTCGGCGCCGTACTCGTGAGCCTTCATCAGAGTCTCAATGTTGCCATCTCGGGCAGCAAAAGTGGTGATTTCTTGGGCGTTCTTCTTAATAGCATCATCGTAGAGCATAGGATTGCAAGTTGCATGGAGGCTCTTGTTTGTGCGTGAAAGTCCAGCAAGTGCAGTCCGGCGAAAGTCTTCACCAACCCCTGCGACGATGAGGAGTAGGAGCTCTGTTGGTAGAGACTGGAGCTTGGGGGGCGTCAGACTGTGGAGGTTCGGGGGCGTCATTGTGCAAGAGGTCCTCAAGAAGATAATCTCAGTCCTGAAAAAGTCAGCTGGTGTGAAACTTTTGTGGCGGAGATGAAGGCAATGGTGAAGCGGAGGGTGAAAGCAAGTAGCGTACGTTGTCTGTTCTCGGCGTTGACAAGCTGTGGTTCTTGGAAACCGAAGTGGCTTCTGGTGTTCCGTATCTGAAGAGGTTTTGCTAGCTCAGTTGGTTATCCAGGACGATTTTTCCTGTATCATCGCTTTCGCCGTCGTCATTCGTTGTCGTTGTTGCTGCTACTGTCTGCGTCTTGGTTTCTGTCTCTGTCCCTGACATATAGCTGAGACTTCTCCGCTGGAAAACCTCATCCGAAACAGAGAATTGTGATGGTTTGTCGATCGTGTGAAAGTCAGGTTGAAGAGGCGAGGTGGAGAGGTGAGCTGGAGAGGTGAGCTGGAGAGGTGAGCTGGAGAGGTAAGGTGAGTTCACGCGAGATGCCAGGAGAAGGAGCAGGAGCAAGTGGGGCGCGGGCCACAAGGCACACTGCACCTACCCAGGTAGTCTCTTCACCTCAACCTCACCTCTCTGAAAAAAAGGGAAGCAACGACAGATATTCACCAAAGATTGCCATGGCTTAGTGAAGGCTGGAAATGAGCTGCAGCTTTGGGGACTCTTTTGTTTCTCTTAACCCGCAGGATTTCGTGCGTTTGATAGCGTCAATGGTTTGAGTATTTTGTAAACATTAGGTACCTCTGCGTAACTCTCATGATTTTGTTTGCTTGATGATCTATTCTACAAGTGAAGATACCCCGTTGCCTTGTCCAGGTTCCTATCTCCTAGTCTTCGACCGCTTTCCCAGATCCCAAGAGCGTTGCTATTTTGGCGTATACCTTGAAACGTCCGGGCGACGTCAGCAAGGACGAAACGGACGACAGGGACGACAGGGACGAGAGAGACGAAGATGAAATTAGAGTATCGCTGACGTCCGCAAATCCCGCTCAAGTCGCTCGCTTCCATACGCGTATCATATCTTCGCTGCGTACGCTCACCTGACGCCTGAGCGCTCTCCACAACACCTGTTTGTATGAGTCGTCCGGCGACACTTCTCTCTGGTCATGTCATTGAGGTATCGCAGCATTTCCGGCGTTATGGTAGCGCTTTGCGTCATCAGCCATCCAAGCTTTGCGAAAGTCAACGTCAACCTTCTGCATCCCATGTCTTCGGGGCGACTCTGCCTCTTTTCAAGCGCCTGGAAGCAAACTGTCCCCAAGGATAAGTGATCATCTTCAGAGGTGCGATAATGGTCCGGTATGCTATCGTCTACAGTGGCTGACAAGTCGATCGGACCTGCCACGTTGACGATGGTGTCGAGAAGTTCGATAGTGTTGTCAAAGTTTTCGCAAATCAAAATCTGGAAGAAGAGCTCCATGACCGATGCTTTCAGATCCCAACATACCGCGGAGTCGTACTCCGTCATTGCACCCTGTAAGAATCTCTTAAAACAGCTGTCATAGACATGCTTTCGGCTGCTACATGGCGCAAGGTCAGCCTGGGCTTGGTACAGCGCTAGGCACTTATAAATCCCCACGTTGTCTCCCGCCCAGCAGGAGACGCCGTGGTCAAGAAGCGCTGCGAGAGCTTGAGAAATGAATTCGGCTCTTGTGAACCGGTTGCCGGCGCGCTTAAATGTCCAAAGAGGTACGGAACCTCTCTCGTTTATAAACACTAAGGACCTATCGTAGGACACAAGCCAAGCTGCGGCACCGTCGACTACAGGATGGCAGGCAATGTCGAGATATGTGTTGGGGTCTGCGCCAAGAGACAACACGTAGCGCACAGTCTTGATACTATTCGCTGCCAGACTGTAGTGGAGAGCAGTAGCACTGCCACCATCCTTGGTGTTGATGTCGAAGCCACAGTCGACAACGAGGTGACGAATCATTGATAGGTCGTTGACAGCCACGGCCGTGTGAAGAGCCGCGACGCTGTCTGCGTGGGCCTCCCTCCCGCCGTAGCCATCACGAAAGACCGCTTCTTCATGATCACTGAACAATGGCCCCGATGTTCCAACACTGCAGATGAGTGTACCGAGACGGTCGCGGATCGATGCCGATTTCTCGGGTTTGGTGAGATCGAGACCGAAGAGCGAAGCGATGCCATTGTCCCGTGGAATCTGGTCGCGTAAAGGATAGCGCGTGATTTCCAATGATGCTCCTTGAGAAATAAGCAAGCGAGCAACGGAGCATTTCCTGCGGCAGATGGCATAATGAAGCGGGGTCCAAACTCCTGACGCGATGGCCATTCCATCCCATCGTTCTGGGATCCAATCTGTATCCAACCCGGCCACAATTTCGCCCATGGATAGGCAGCCGCAGAGCAGCTTGCCCGGAACGTCGACATCAACTCCGATGGAAAAGAGGTATTTGACAACGTCGTAGTGGCCTTCGCACACAGCCATGTGAAGGGGCGTTGCCCAGCAGATGCCCCAGCTTGTGTCTGTGCATTCCTCTTCATTTCGCAAGTCCGTGCCAAAGTCGCCGCCGGGGGACCAGTTTGGAATTGAAACCCAGCTGACAGAGTTCAGATCTGCCCCATACTCGACGGCTTTCTTCAAGGTGTTCAGGTTACCATCTCCAGCGGCCAGAGTGGTGATGGCGTTATTCTTGGTTTCAATCGCGGCTCGGTAAAGGAGAGGCTCAAAGATATTGTGGAAGCGACGATTGACTCGAATCAGGCTGCTGAAAAGATGCTGACGGGTTTTGCTTTTGACATTGTCGCTGTTGTGGTGGCCATCGCTACCGCCATCGGTGCTGTCGTTGCTGTCGCTGTCGCTGTCGCTGTTGTTGTTGTTGTCATTGGTGGCATGCTCCACAAGTAGCAGGAGTACCTCGACAGGCAGGTCTTGGAGTCTTGCAACAGACATCATGGGCTCAGTTTCGAAGACACGAGACAATCCGGCCCTACGGAAAGTCAGTGAGGTTTGTTTTGAGAAGAGGACTGACAGAAGTCATGTATGACACCGGGAGGCAGCGACGGCAGCAAGGATGACAGCAAGAGTATTGACGACGACGACCGAAGACGACGACGACCGAAGGCTACGACAGACAACAACAGTGACACTTGCAATGACGACCAATACTGCCGCCGATATCCAGGGTTGGATCGAAATACTTTTCAGAATAGCTTGCCTACCTTGGTACTTATTGACTTCTGTGAGATGAGTTTTGCCAGAGGGTGGAGGTGTTCTTTTGTGAGGAGTCGCGAGGTTGTTGCCAGCTGGCTTTCTGGTGTTGTGAAAGCGAGTGTGTGAAAGTGAAAGGAACTGGGATTCTGAGCGTTGCGAGAAGGCTCGAGTAGGCGCTACTGAAAATTCACTTCACGTCATCTCTCACATCCACAGGCTCCATTCTGCTTGGAAACGGAAAGAGCAACCAATACGTACTTCTGGCTTTGGAAAACAGAAGGGCCGAGACTTGGAGGATTATGCTGCGATGATATCTCCAGCAAAGACCTAGTCACTGCACTGACTACCGCCAAAAAGCGCAAGGTGAGTGTTCCCCTACAGACTGCTTATGTTTCCCGTGCTCGCTGTTGTAGTTTGCGGCGAAGTCACCATTTTCATTACTGCTGCCGTGCTATTTTTACTACTGTTATTACTGCTATCGTTACTTCTATTTGTGTCTTTTATCATCGTTGTCGTCTGTCGTCGTCGGTCGTCGTCGTCTGCCGTCTGCCGTCGTCGTCCGCTGCCGTCGTCGTCCTTATGAAAGTTGCTCACTACACAGGAAGTATAGTCTCTTAGACAGGACAGTTTTGATTTGCTGCTCTAGTGCACATCTATGGCTTTGGTGAAGTGGCACTGTGATCCAGAAGCCAGTCAATCTTGGCCTTCATCGCCGCGAGTCGTTTCTGTTCCCAAGCATTTTCACTATACAGGGAGATCAATTCGCACAGAGCTTGAATCATCAACGTTCCGAATTCCTTTCCAGGCACGGTCTCGCCCTCTCCCTGCTCCTCGTCTTGGTCTTCACCCGGATCCAGACAATTCCAAAGAGGTGTACCGGGAAGAATGACTTTTGTCATATCAGGCTTTTGTGAATCGCCGTAAAATGCCGCCCTCAATGAACCAATTGCATCCAAGATCACCTCGAGAACGTCAGTTCCGCCATCGCAACTTGCCGCATTCTTCGCAAAGAAGACTTCAAGATCTTCTTCCAGCTTGTCGACGTCGCGCAAGTCGCATGTCCGGATGGCGCCTTGCAAGAACTGGGAAATCCATTTATTGTAACTAGGATCCCAAAGTTCGGAATTGTGCGAAGAACCAGAAAAAGTGTTCATGATCAAAGACTTGCCGGAAACCTCATCAACCTCCCAGAATGAATCTCCGCGTTCGGCGATATGGGAAAGACACAGGCTGATGACATCGATCTTGCCTAGGCAATGGTCGACCGACCACTCCACCGCGCTCACCATGCAACTTCCGTTCAGAGGGTGATCCGCAAAATCAATAGGCGTGGAAATATTGGCTCCAAGATCGACGGCGAGATTGCACATGTCGGTATCGGACTCGCTGAGTGCGTAGTGCAGAACGTTTCCGTTGGATCCGTCAAGGATGTTGATATCGACTCCCTCAGCAATGAGATAGCGAAGAATCTTCTTCTGCCCCGACGCAGCCGCAGTGTGAGCAGCATGCATGCGATTGTGGTCTTCGACGTCTTCTAGGGCCTCCATCTCTATGATCATGTGATGGTCGAGATCGTCGTCCGAGTTATCCTCGATGTCGACTGATCCAAGGTGCGTCATGCGGATGGGAAGGTCACATGATTTCGAGCAAAATAGTGTCGTCACACCATTAGTCCGCGGAATATTCATCCTTCGACTATATCGAATGTCGAGGGAAGCACCCCGTGAGACGAGAAAACGGGCGATTGACTGATTGCCACGGCAGATGGCAAGATGAAGTGTTGTCCAGGTGCCAGCAACAAGCGGCACGTAATCCAAGGGCATCCATGAATGCCAAGCATCTGACGAGTTGCCGTCATGCTGTTGCATCTCGTTAAGGCTCATGCATCCGCAGAGAAGCTTTCCCGGAACATCGACGTCGACGCCCTCGGCAAGAAGCCACTTCACGACGTCGTAGTGTCCATACGCAGCTGCCACATGGAGCGGAGTTGCCCAACAGACTCCATACCCCGTCTTGGGAGCCGTTGATTGGACTTTTTCTGGCTTGGCCCATGTCAGAACGGGTACCCAGTAGACTCGATTCATGTCGGCGCCGAAGGAAGCGGCCATCTTGAGGGTGTCAAGGTTTCAATCGCGAGCGGCGAGAACGGTGATGTCGGGTGCTTCGTTCTTGACATATTTAGCGTAAAGGACTGGATTAATGACGTCGTAGAGGCGCTTATTGGCCAGAGCGAGGGCATGCAGGGCAGCTTGTGGCAGCAGGTCCGCGATAGCCAGGAGAATTTCCGGTGGCATTGTTGTCAACCTTGTCGTCATCTTGAGTGTATACGATTGGTATAGCTGACGGAAGGTGAGTGTGTGCCTCGAAGGTTGACCAAAATGTCAGCGCCGTGAAGAAACTTACTCACTGTGTGCAGAGGAAAAGTGTCGAGGGGAAACGCACGCGAAGTCGCAGAAAGGTTGAGAAGCAGTCGCCTGACTAGCTAGGCATGTCCGACGACGTGACAAAGTGAGAAAAAGGTCCAAGGACGACGATGGCCGAGGACGATGGACGACGGTAAGGACAATGGAGAAAACCAAGAACGCAAGAACGATGGATAAGGGTAAGGACGATAGAAACACCAACGTCAGCATTCTCATTTATTTGCCAGTTCATTCAGTACATCTGATCAGTAAATCTGATCAGCCATTGTATTCTTTTGTGCAGCCAACTCGCCCTAGGTATCATCCCTGCCACTCCATAACTTTTATTTCCACATCTCACGAACTATCGCCTGTTGCGTCGCCACGTCCAAGTCAATCATGGCCTTCCAAATTGCGGACACCCTACTGGGCAAAACCACCGTTGTCATCACCTTTGCACTATTTCGATTCAAGTGCTCAACCTTCCGTACGATTTCATCCCACGTTCTCACAGCGTGCTGGGTCTCACTGTCGCCAATCTCCCATGCCCCATGCTCTCCAAGGATTCTCATCATGTCGGCGACACGCGAGACGGCTTTAAGGTCAACGGCTCTCGTGATCCTGTGCCGGGAATAACCACGCAAGAAATCTCGCGGTTCACAAACGTTGAGACGAGCAAGGAAGCAAGGCAGTGCAGCAAACTTAGCCGGATGATGAAATTTGTCGACAGGATCTGCCCCATGCTTCAGGAGCCAGGCCGCCTTGTCTCTTACCGCGACTTCAAATTCAGCTTGCTCATGCGACCTG
This sequence comes from Colletotrichum sp. SAR11_59, assembly GCA_025328345.1. Classification (NCBI taxonomy): domain Eukaryota; kingdom Fungi; phylum Ascomycota; class Sordariomycetes; order Glomerellales; family Glomerellaceae; genus Colletotrichum; species Colletotrichum sp. SAR11_59. Next base: position 37,533 of record JAKMXC010000145.1, on the reverse strand, counting down.
ACTTTGTAGTTTGTCAATAGCATGTGAAGTGCCGCGGTGCCCAGCTGGCCCTTATAATTCGTCTTAACCCTCTTCAGTGGTAATTCGCCATCCATCGGCTCAGTCAGGTCGAAGGAGTCGTAAGATTGCAAGATCATTTCGAGAGCAGCCGCGCCGCAACCGCAGTCATCAATGATACGCCAGAAAAACGCTACCAGCTCCTTCTTGAGATCGTTGAGATCCTCGGTGGGCTGGTAGGTGGCGATCGCTCCCTGCAAAAGCAGGGAAGCCCAGCCGCGTTTCGCGCAATCTTTGAATGGGTTGATCATATGCCTAGCTATGATGTTGATGGTCATAGACTTGGGGCGAATGGATTCATGTTCGACATCTTCACCTTCCACGTGGTTGTCCTCTCCATCGAGATCAACGACTGCCTCATACCATGGATCAGGCTGTTGCCAAAACACGCAATCGCCTCCATATTCGGCAAGCATGACGATTACGGCATCAAGGTAGTCGGGATTGCTGTTGTGGCAGAACCGAGCCACCCACTGACAAATGCCCTCCACGCGGTACTTGATATGCATTTTATCCACGATGCAAGCTGATGCAGAGGGACTTGCGTGGAATGAAAGAGCGCATCGGACCATTTCCAAGTTCCTGCTTTCCACGGCGTGATACAAAATGTTCGCCCCACATCCATCTGCGGTGTCAACGCTGATCCCAAGATCTACCAAGTGTCGGAGAATCTCGGGCTCATTCGACAAGGCGGCGCAGTGAATTGCCGACATGTTGTATTGTAGACATCGTCGCAGATATTGCTCGCTGAGGGGGCCATCCTCTTCGTGGTCATTCTGCTCGCCGTCCGAGTCTGGATGAATCCCCAGGTGGTATATCAAAAGATGACCGAGACTTTGTCGAATTTCAGAAGCTGACAGGCAAGGGCCCAAACCGAACAACTCGTCAATGCCGTGTGTGCGTGGGATATCTTTGCTCCGAAGGTATCGAACTTCCATGGAGGCACCATTGTCGATAAGGAAGAGAGCAATCTTCGGGTGGCTGCGGCAGATGGCGTAGTGCAATGGGGCCCAGGTTCCTGAACTCAGGATGGACCTGCAGGGTCCTTCAACTAATACTTCGCTGAAAGAAGAGCAGCGGCACAATAGCTTCCCCGGTACGTTTAGGTCAACCCCTTGTGCAAGCAGCCACTCGACCATGTCGTAATGTCCCTCTGCAGCGGCCAAGTGAAGAGGAGTGGCCCAGCAATACCCGATATCGAGATCATGTGGAAGGGCAGAACCTTCTCCGTCATCATGGATGGGTTTGAAACCGAAAAGATCGAAGATATGATCGTCACCAATGCGACGGCCAGAGTTGTCGCTATCAGAAGACTCAGGGTCGTCGCTTTCCGAACAGTCAGAATCGTCGTCACCCCAACAGAGTAAAGACCAGGAAGGTGCAGGAACCCAGTAGACACGATTGAGGTCAGCGCCGAAGGAAGCTGCAACCTTGAGGGTATCAAGCTTTCCATCTCGCGCGGCCACCGAGAGGAAGTGAGGTGTTTTGATGGCGACTTTGTACAAGGATGGGTTGATGATCTGGTGGAGCCGTTTGCTGGCCCGACAAAGACTGTTCACCGAGGACTGGGGTAGATCCTCCGCAATCGCTAGCACGATCTCTGGTGGAATTATGCCAAATGGGGACGTCGGCTTCGGCGTTCTCATCTTAACGGGTCGAGATAGCTTGTGGGAGTTGGCTATGCGACCCTCCCCCGGCGTTGCTCGAAGTGGTTGCGTCGGTTTCGTCGGGAACCCCTGCGGTGAGCTTGGGAGGTTGGCTGGGCTTCAAGTACCTTAAAGTACCAGAGTGGCGGACAAGTCAGAAGAAACTCACGGCTTTTGTGGTAGCAGAGAATGATAAGGTCGACGGACGACGGCAGGGACGACGGCAGGGACGCCGGCAAGGACGACGGCAAGGACGACGGCAAGGACGACGGCAAGGACGACGGCAAGGACGACGGCAAGGACGACGGCAAGGACGACGAAGAGGATCGAGGATGACGAAGAGGATCAAGGAAGATGGGGGAAAATAAGGATGATGGGGATGGGCAAGAACAATGGAAGGGGTGATTCGTGCTTATGAGTTGTAGAATATTCCGTCGCAATTGTGAGTGGGCGCCTGAAATTTCAGCCTCGGACGTAGAACCAGCAAAGGCGAGCCATGCCAAAAAGCTTTGCTCGAGAGTTGGTGAATGGATGGTTTTCTCTTCTCTGTCGAATACCAAACGGGCAGGCACTCCAACTTTCCGTTTGTCGTTTGCTGAGCCCCCTTACCACGCGTCGGCTCCTTCTTTGTTTGCCATTCTTTTCTTCCAACACACTCAACCACTGCCGCAAGCACGAGGAGCGTGCATGAGCTCTATATTCTCTTTTGCTTTCACCTTCAGACTCGTGAGTTCCTTTTATTTGTCCATCGGCGACTCCCCTGTCATTTTTGGAAGCCTACCTAACGCCCAAGCTGCCCGCAGAAGAAAACTTTGCGGTCATCGTCCGCGATCTGTCGATCTCATCATCGTTCCGCCCCGTCCCGACGTCTCCGCTTCTCTGCGACTTCTTCATTCCCAAATTGCGCGCGGAAATCATCTGGAGGTAGCGAGAATGTCTTTACTGGGCCTTCCGAACGAGCTGTTGCAGGTCATTGCCGTGTACTGCGGTGTTGAGGGAGGCGGCCTACCCCGAACGAACAGGCGTCTCTACGACAACACGAACGACATCCTGTGGCAGTCAGCAATTGAAGACGAATACTACCTCCCTAAGATCACCATGTTCGCTGTGTCGAGCGGCAACCTCAGAACGATGAAGAAGGCGGCTACCTACGGGGCGAATTTCGATCTCATACACCCTTGGTTCAACCTGGTCTTTCATGGACTCAGTATTTATTCCTTGTCATAGACACAACTTCTTACAGAGAGTCAGAAGACCAGCGAATTCTGGGCGGCACCCCTTCACTTCGCTGTCATATATGGCAAATACGACATCGTTGAATGGTTGCTCACGGTTCAAAGAGTCGACATTGAAACTCCCGGACGTCTGCCTTGTGTTTGCCGTGGAATACGAGATTATGACACACTCTCATTGACCAACAGACAATACAGGTTTGACTCGCATCCAATTTGGTCAGCTCTTCACTTCGCCATTTGTGGCCATCACACCTCGATTGCGTACCTTCTACTCTCGCACAATGCCTGAAAAGAAGACATGTTCTATTCCTCTGTCATAGAAGATGAGCCTGATTTGAGAAGTCGATGCATGGGACCCCTCACCTATTATGGAGTGACACTGGACAGGTACCGTGGCCTCACAGAAAACATGACAACCATCCATACCGCCGCGCGGCACGGCCCAAAGTCACTTGTCACCTACCTTGTTCAATCTCATGGGATGGATATCAACGAGCCCGACGACTGGGGCTTCGGGCCTATATACTACGCCTTGCTCTCTCACGATAACACCATGGTTGAACACCTTCTCTCCCTGGGTGCTGACCTGGACCGGCACGACTTGGGTTGGGAAAGGGTGCATCATACACCAATCATTTGGGCATTGAGCCATGGAGAGAATGCGGCGGTGTCCAGACTCCTTGTCGCAGGAGCAAAGACCTGGTGGACCGGCGGCGGAACGGAACGAAAAGCGATTCTGAACCACGAAATCGATCGTCACTACACTTATCCGTCTGCAGCCACCGACACATGGAGCAGGACGCAAAGTACGGAAGCGATGCGCAAGCTAATGGAAAGAACTTTGGAAGAACAATCATGAGAGAGCACCGGAGGCTTTAAGATAGCTTCCGAGGTATGGCCTGCTCTGAAGGCACTGGCGAGGATGGCTCCTCAGGACTGGAACCCATCCACTTCATTTTCCAACTCTGCCAAGAAAGTTCTTCACAGTGTTATTGGGGACATCACGAACTCCAAATCCCCTTGTTACCTGGGTCGCTCTGACAAGCAATTCGAACGCCTGGCCCAGAGATGGAAGCGAGACTGGATTTCAGCGCCCACGGAAGGAAATGGCACGGAGTAAGAAGAAAGAGCGACAATGATCAAGAATAGAACGAAGACGAATGCGTGGGTGGCAATCGAGGATTACGAAGTATGGGTAGAATCAAGTGTAAGCTCAAGCAGATTCGGCAGTAAATAGGACCTCAAGAAGCGGCGTTTCATGCACAACATGTTTCAACCCGCATTGTGCCTCATCCTAGTTGGGGATCAAAACGCCTCCAAACAGAGATGAGGACTTATCTTCACTATGTGTGTCGGCATGTTCAAGTCAGTCGAGGCAGAGGCCCCAAATAGTTGGACAGTGTGGACAACATTCTTTTGCGCTCGAGGGTAGATGTGGGCCCTCACCAAGTTGTACCTCCTGGAAGAACAATGTCAACGTGACTTGGCGGTAAGCGCTTGCTTGTCTCATTCTACGTGGTTAGTACCTAGTATCATCGATCTCTACTTTCAGAGTCCGATTGCCGTGAGAGTCCATCTCATCAGTTCTACTCGAGAGACTGTGTATGGCTTGTAGCCTTGACACCACTTCCGACCGAGCATTGCAGGATCAAAAAAGAGGCCAGTTTTCAAGCACCTCCACAAGAATGATCTTTTTCCCGGACGCACAAAGAGGCGAGAGGGGAGAGGACATCAGAGACCCACGAGAAGTCTGGCGAGGCTTCAGAGATGGATCGCGATTCCAGCGGCTCTCATCCAATCGCAAGCTGCGACGCATCATCGGACGCCTTCAAGAGTCACATTTCGTGTTCTTCTTCGAGCAGATAATCCACTTCTATTGAACTCGTCCCCCGGAGACTTTCTCTAAACACGGAGGATTTGCGGAGAACGAGTCTGTGTTCCCCCCCACCAACTCATCCTCCCAAATCAAAATCCAAGACATGCAGGGCTGATGGCCCCCAATGAGATCCCTGAAGTGACAGTCCCCCGCCCCCATTTATCAAGTTCTTACGACACTACCCGAGCAGCGTCTGCGTCGGCTCCCCTTGCCACGATGATTTCACGCGACACCTTACCCCGCTATTCGCTCGCCTCTCCTTTCCCTGCCCCCCCAGCTTACAACAGGCGTTCTATTACCGTAGATTAAGTAGGATTTGAGCTGCGTTAGCGCTTAGGACCGGGCCGCGTGTCGATCGGTCTGGATCGGTCAGGTTTGGGGCGTTGTCTTAGACTGCGCGACGATCTCCTCCCCATTCACCATTGGTTGCCTTGCGCGGCCCCCAATCCTCATGGCCAGTGACCATACTCGAAACTCCCTCACTGCGGGATTTGATGGTTAGGCAGCGAACGAAGGATGCTGGTGTAGGAGGCCCCTTGACGATACTCCCCGATGACAGCCACCTGTGGCGCCTCCACGTTTTCAAGATAAGTACCATACAAGTCAAGACCCAAGACGTCCGGGGTGTCTCTTCGGAGCCGAGCTATCGGTGTTGGTTTTAGGCTTATTTGATGGTGGGGGAGGGTTGAGATGGAGAGACACTCACGATGCTTTTGCTGGAGGATGTGCCGCCAACCGACGTAAAGGGTTATCTCATCATCAGGCTAACATTAAGCTTTAACGTCAAAGGTACAAACGGCCATTAGCTTTCGAGGTTTCAACAAGCTGTTCATGCTACATCAGGAAGAACCGAGGAGCTCAATGTTCATCAACCCCACATTGACGTCCGCGAGGTGCAAAGGCATCCCGATCGCGTATGCAAAGCGAAGTAGGTGATCGAAAAGGCGAATAATGGTCCATCAGACTGATGACTCCCTTGACTGAATTGCCAGGAGATACCCAGTTCTTCAAGGGATAGACATGCTGCCTGCCCTTCCTCTCACGACCATCACCTCGGCCAAGCCCACGCTGGTGGTGGGTGAAAGACACATCCATCTGAGAAAATCTTGAAACCAACCTCATCCAATGTTGGGCTCTCGGTTCTTCCGATGAAGTCACTGGCAGCATTGATGGGTTGAACTGGCATGACTTTTCTGTCTTCGACACCCATCCTAGAGGGCGATCCCGCTGCACGTGTGAGTCCGACGAATAGGAGCAGCGCTCCGTGCAGTAGCAGGACATGCAGACGCAAGCGCGTCATCGGAGGCGCCTACCACTCACAGGCTCCAATTCTGTGAGAAGCTCAACGCAAAACATACGATGGCAAGACATGCAGTACTGGGCATGCCGGTATTCAAGCAAACGGGCATCATCGAGTACAGTAGTTCATTGTGAAGCTTGGCACCGGGAAAAAAGGTGATTGAAGCCTGTGATCGGAGCACCTCGTCCGTTGAGGGGGACTGGAACGGCTGTAACGATCAACAAGGACAAGGAAATACCAAGACATACAGGATTCGATCCCAACATTTGGGGGCCCTTTTCCTACCCACATACCGGATTAATCATGCATTCGAAACGGTCGAGGCAGTGATTGAGAGCGAGACACGCAGTTTGATGCCTGACATCGTGGCTGTTCAACCAGCCGATGGGTACAGCGTCGGACAAGATCACCACTACGGACGAAAGAAGTACAGGCTCAAGCACTACCTAACACGGCATGCCGACACATGATGCTTGATGCCTGTCAAACAATGCCGTTGTCAACCTGATGTCAAAGGGCCTCACCCTTTGTCGGATGTGACAGTCCTCCCGCCAAGTCACGAGCCACCCAACCACCTACCACGAGATACTCTCACCTCTCGACACGATCGCCGCACCGGGTTATCACGACATGTAGTTTGATGCCCAAGATCGGACCAAGATGCCTGTCAGTTGTTTCTTTCGTCGATGGCGAGACTCTAGGGGGAAGCTCTCGCCCCGTTTTGAGATTGCCGTCGACGGGCGCCTAACGACGAAGCTGGATGCCTGTCTTCCGATACCCTCATCGGATGGCGATGGCGAGAAAAATCGCCTCCTCAGATGTTGCAGTAGTCCATCGTGACAAGTGATATTCATCGCCTCCTGAATACCAGACCCAGCCATCATGACGGATATTTATATGGGAGGAACTACTCGCTGGAAAGGCTGTTATCCCATTCGAATCATCATCGCAATCTCACCACCAACACCATCAACGCACTCTTTGAGTCTCTATCTTCTTCAAGATATCCCTCAGCCATCTCAACAATGACTGCCCCGACCTCCCACAACCCGGTGAAGCAGGCCGTTGACGCGGTACATGCCACCCAGGTGACCCCAGCCAAGAGAGGCTACCCGTACAATCTGCCCTCTCGCAACCTCATCGTGGTCGTTCTCGGCGAGTTCTGTGGAACATTCATGTTCCTCCTACTCTCCTTCATCGGAGCGCAGACCGCCCTCGTCACCAACTCTCCCGATGACTCCTCTGCTCCTCTCTCTCCGGCCAGCTTGATGTACATCGCTTCTTCCTTCGGTACTGCCATTGCCGTCAACGTGTGGATCTTCTACCGCGTTAGTGGTGGCATGTTCAACCCTGCGGTTTGTCTTCCCAACCCCTCACAGCCTCCTGCCCCCTCAGCACACTGACACCCCTCCAGGTCACTCTAGGTCTCCTGCTCGTCGGTGCTGTGAAGCCCCTCGCAGGACTCTGCATCATCCCCGCCCAGCTCGTAGCCAGCATCGCCGCCTCCGCCGTCGTCTACGGGGTCCTCCCCGGGCCTCTCCTGGTCAACAACACGCTTGGCAACGGCGCCACCGTCGCCCAGGGCTTCTTCATCGAGATGCTCCTCACCGCCCAGCTGGTCCTGACGGTGTACTTCCTCGCCGTCGAGAAGCACCGCGCGACCTTCCTGGCGCCCATCGGCGTCGGCATCTCGGTGTTCATCGCGCACATCACCGCCACAAACTGGACCGGAACATCGATCAACCCTGCTCGCTCCTTCGGGCCTGCCGTCATCGCCGGCTTTGTCAACTACCACTGGATCTACTGGATCGGCCCCTTCGCCGGTGCTATCCTGTCCTTCCTGGTCTACGCCATGTTCAAGTGGCTCGAGTACCAGACGGCGAACCCCGGACAAGACGATGACATGGAGAAGGCCCAGAAGCCCGTGGACGAGCGACCTCCGCTGGTTCCTAGGGACTCTGGCTTTGAGGTGGCTTCGCCCTTGGAGGGCGGCCACGGCCAGCCATGAGTATCTGATCACAAGAGCATCACAATGGCTTGTCCGGGCTGACAGCTTACATTGTGTGACACAACCATGGTAGAAGGGAATGGGCATGTGCCATTGACCTGCTAATCGCAACGACAAATATCTGCTACATAGATTGTACGCTTTGAAATATGGGGATAGGTACTTGAGGAGGGACACAGGATGGTGGTTCGGGTTGCAATTCATTCGCTGTTATATCCATGTCATAGAAATCTCAACCAATCATGCATTCCGATTCATCGAAGATCGTGACCGATTCAGTGTCACCTCGAAATGGGATGATATGCAGGGCACTAAGTACCTAGTTCGAAAAACGGCTCGTTACCAGAGCCATGTTTGAGAGCTTGTGACACGCTGGTTTGAACCAATGATCGGGCTTTGGCAACGTTTTCGGCCCTTGATACAAGCTGTGCGACATCCGACAGGATCTAAATTGCTTCCGATATGAATTAACACGTGGCGAGGCGTCGCCAGGAATGTTGCAGACAAAAGCATTTCAAGCTTCCTGCACCATCTGACAATAGTCCGCTCTTCTGCGTTACCACATAGGGCCTCCAAGCTTAGAATAATCTCCAATCTAGCCCATGTGTAAACGCTACACTTCGAATCGTACAATTATGTCTCTCATCTCTTCCGATACCAACATGACTCGTACCTCATCTGGCATTCCATCAATCACTGAGTTTCCCCATCTCTCCCCCTCTTCTTCGTTCACCAAAATGAGATTCGACGATGCTATCCAAAACTTCTCCAGGACAAAAACCATCTTCTTTTTACTTGCTTTGCCCAGGGGCAGCCATTCACCTGCTTGCGTAAGAACTTCGATGGCGGGGCCTAGGTTCAGCGTTGTAGTACATGCCACATGCCTATATGCTCCATCAATAAAGCGCCTCTCTGTTTTTGCTACCCTTTCGAACAAGCAAGACAATGGGCATAAACTCGCGTTTTCCCAGACCAGTTCAGATCTTGTCCCAGGCGGGTTCAGGAGATATTCGAACCTGCGGCTGAGAAGAAGCTGTTGTTGGCTCGTTTTCAGAGGAAATTCCATGGCAACCAGGCATAGGGCTAACTGTCGAAGAGTGCAGCGGCTTTCGTTTACACGATCCCTACACACGGTGATCAGGAATTCGTAACTAAAACCGTGCAGCAGATGTAAATCCTCAGCGTCCATTTCCGGTATCAGTTCCATGTCGAGACTGATACCGCTGGTCTCGAGGAGGAAGTGCAGATCTGCATCCGAGAGACTTGCTGCGGGGCAAGCGTGCAGAAAGGCGATCGCGAGCTCCACCTCGAGGTCTGGAAACCCTGGGCCTGGGACATGAGTCTCTCGGGTGCGTTGGATGATAGCTGGGATAGTCTTCCGAAAGATTTCTGACGCGGTTGAACAGCTTTGGTGTTGCAATTTAAGGCTGGAGTTCAATAAAGATGTTACGGTCTTTAGCCTAGGCCGTTTTATCCCCTCGGAATCCTCAAACCAAGGCGAGCCCTTGGCAGCAAGAAGTTGCATTGCCAAATAAGGCTGCGCGAAGTTCCTTGCCCAGTCAAACGCATCGCCGTAGAAGTCGCCCTTATGGTCCGGGTCCGCTCCTAAAGACATAAGGTAGTTTGCTGTGCTTGCGTCTGAGGCAGTGATTGCGTAGTGGAGAGGCGTCGAACCCGACCCATCTTCGAAATCGACATCCAGGCCATGGTTGTCAATGAGATCCGATAGCAGAGCGTGATTTCCAGCATATGCGGCAATATGAAGTGCCGAGATGGTGTGTACATAGGAGCCATCGTCATCGAGTGATAATTCAAGTAAACGAGTTCGCCTCTCATCCCTTCTATTCAATGTGTAGTTGGCCCACGAGAGCGATATGGCAGCCGCGGGCGAGACGACCAATTCCGTAGAACAAGCACCGGCGGCGAGAAGAAGGCGTGCGACTGACATCTGTTTATGACATATCGCGTAGTGCAGCGGTGTCCACGCAGGAAATTGGTATAACTTCGGGTCGTCTTCCTCAAGTCGGGGAATCGGCCGATGGATGACAGGGAGGCATCCGCAGATATGTCGCCCAGGATTCTCGAGGTCAACGCCTTGCTCTATGAGCCACTCAACGACTTCGTATCGACCCTCCATGACTGCAACATGTAGCGGAGCAGCCCATGCCCATTGGTGCTTTTTGTCCTTTTTGGCCATTCCCGGCCCCCGGTCGATATGGTGGGCTCTATCCCAGATGCCCAGCACCTGGTCGCACAAGGGATAAGGAAAGGGCATGTCAAGGTCCGCACCGTACGCCGCTGCGACCTTCAAAGTATCCAGATTTCCGGACTTGACAGCGCCAAGAGTAATAGGGTACAGATTCTCTTGCATGGCGGTGCGATAGAGCTCCCGATTGACGAGGCTGTGCAGTCGACGATTGGTGCGCACCAACGCCGCCAAGTCGCGTTGCTTGCTAAAATGCGCGATTTGTAGCCACGTCTCGGCCGGAAGAGCCATAGCTCCCGCCATTTTCTGAGCTGTTGATCAGTATTTAATTGCTTGATTGGTGGTCATCCCGGCTGCCACTCACGCTGTAAGGATATCTTGTGATGAGCGTCGAAGATGGTACGAGAATCACATAATCTGAGCGCGAGGTGCAAAGGGAGAGGGAAGTTTGTGAAGGGTCTGCCATCTGACTGACACTTAATGACGTCTGGCGGCGAGTGTCAGGGCCCTCCTTGTCGACAGGTCTAGCGGTCGGCAGTCGTCCCCAACTCATGGACACACACCACTTTTGGTTTTGCACTCTACTGTTAGTTACAATCAAGGGTGTGTTTCGTTGAAGATTGATTGGGTGCTTGTAAATGCTAGAAAGACGCCCAGGAGGTTAACATAGGTTGGCAGACGATTCGATGTCTGGGCCAAGCAACATTTCAACCCTACCAGCAAACGCGATGTTCCTAATCATTCTGCTTAATACTTAATCAGCAGAGTACTGATACAATTCAAACTATGAGAAAGGACCTAAAATCTCTTCAGCTTCTAGGCGATCCACCTGAGGATAAGTATTAGATCAAAATCCGTAATGATAAGTAATAGGCTAACCGTGGATAGCTACATCGCGGTAGGTTATAGCTTCGTGCGGGAATGAAATTTAGTCCGACGTAGAGAATCGATATTTCATCTACGAGCACATAAGATAGGCTGATGACTAGTAGTCTGAGACTGACGGGGTATTGATCTTCTGGGGCTTTCCAGGCATTGACTTTCCGGACTTTCGTGGTGGTACTGCATGATGCTATGTCACGCATCCCTTAGATTTAAAGACCCCCCATGTCCTGCCCGTGAGTAATACGTTGGCCCGGAACTGAGAGCGATTCTAACGAATGTAAGCAACATAGTTCTCATGCGTCCGTACACTCGGCATCAGATGAACTCGTTGGCCCTTCGCGGGAGTTTATTCGCAGCCGTTTGGAGTTGAGTGTTAAAGCTGCGCGAAACTGAGTGCACGGCTGGATCACGACGGCCCGAAACAGTTCAGACGCGAAAGAGTAGAGACTTCCTAGAAAGCACTTCTTAGATATGACTCGATTATGGTGGTGTCTTCAGACGATCTACAATACGATTACCTGGAATGTTACTCTGGACCGAATTCGGCCCCGAAACTAAGTTCGTGGTTTTGATTTGACCTTAGCAGATTACGACTGCACTGTTCTTCTTAAACTAATGACTCCTCAACTCCCCTTGGTTTCAGTACATAACCAAAAATATCGTTCAAACTATTCATTACTAGATTCCACCGAGGGCTATAGATGCCATGTACATTCCACAATCCTGCTCAAACTGAGATACCGCCCTTGTCAGCGTGTCGTGGACACTAAAGCTTCTGGCTCTCATGTCATGAGGAAACAGACGATCTAGGGCATATCCAAATTCCCTTTTCAGATTTTTGGCTGTGTGTTCATTTCGCTGTAGTGACCAAGCACCTCGGTCTCGGAGAAGAGCGATGGTACATGCGACATCGCGAAGCGGGTTTTGTTCCCAGTTGATAGGTGGCTCATTAAGGTGCGCAATCCAGCCTTTGTCAATCTGTTTCAGCAGAATTGCGAGAATAGAAATTTCAACATCTCTTTGCAACTCTATAGTTGGGGCCGCTCCCTTGTCGAGAAGCCAACGGACAGTATCATATGCGTTATGATGGGGTCGTATGACCCTCACCGTCAAACACAGTGCCAGTGACGCAAGTGAGTTTTTTGATGTGTCGAATTTTACCAGTTCCCAATCTTTACTGGCTGCGGTGACCCTCTTGATTCTATGTGGCGGCAGACTGAGTTGCAACTGCAATGCGTTACTCATTGGCGTGCTTCCAAGATCCAGCTCTCCATCATCAATGAAGGCTTGAAGGTCTTGTATACTGAAAGCGAGAGATTGGCAGGCTCGGAAAAACGTAGCCTGAATCTCTTCCTCGGCGAGACGAAATTCAAAAGCAGCCCATATGCTCAAACTTCGTCGACGTTCTTGTTCTCGCGTGAGTCGGAGAAGAAGTCGGAGATCCAGAGGAACACCGTTGGCATCATGATAGCAGATGATGTTCTTCAAAGAAGATTCGATGGGTCCAGACCTAGGACTTGGATTCCACACCGAAGCTCCATGCTCGAGGAGTATGCTTGCCAGTCTTGGCTCAAATCGGAGAGCAAAATCAAGCGCGCCCCAACGCATGCCACCCGTTGGAACGTTATGCTGGAAATGATTATGTTGACAATCTGGGTCCGCACCCAATGATAGAAGATGACGAATCATCATTTCGTCCTTTTCGATGATGGCGTAGTGAAGTGGTGTTGCGGCAGACGCATCCGCCGCATTAACATCTCCGCCAAAGTCTCTAACGACGAGTGACATGATGGCCTCAGACCCTGACAGCGCGGCAATATGGGGTAGTTTGACATTTCGTACTGATTTCCAGTGATCCCTCGCGTACAATTGTGGCCTGTAAGGCTGATCAGGGACTGGCAACACCTTCCAAGCCCCGTTTTCGAAGGGGGGTAGGTTTTCACGAGCGATGAGTGTGTCGTGGGAGCCGCCATTCTCAAGAAGCTCGCGAGCTATAGAAGCATGGTTCTGACAAATGGCAAGATGTAGAGGCGTCCAGACAGGATACGACGACCATCCTCCAATGCTATTTCTTGGCCCATTGTAATTACTGCCAAGGTAAACGATTGCAGGCATGCATGGACACAGGAACCGACCAGGAGAGTTGATCTTGACTTTCTGCACATGCACAAGCCATCTGACAACTTCTTCGTGTCCATGTTGAACAGCAAGATGCAGTGGGGTTGCCCAACACTGCTCGAGGGGGATTCTAATCGGTTCTCGGCTTCCGTCGCGGTTCCATATCGGGTATGGGGTGGCGTAGACTCTGTTCATATCCGCGCCGAATGCCGCAGCGACTTTGAGAGTATCCAGACTGCCCTTGGCAGCGGCAAGCACTGTGATTTCCGAACATGACTGTCCGACGGCTTGACAGTATAGTTCGACTTGGAATATTCCGTACAGCATTCGATTGACCCGTGCGAGAGCGGCCAGCCCATGAAATGAGTCAACGTAATAACCAATCTCAAGCCAGATTTCCGGACTGGCTTGGCTGGCTACAGACATTGTATCCTTAGGTCCTTGAGCAAGGCGTTCTCCGGTCCTGGAGATTTGATTAGCTGGCAGCCCCACGCAAGAGGTACTTTCATAAGAAGAGCTTACAGTCTGCTTGATGTCGAATCAGATGCATACAACAAGTGGTTCCCACAGCTTCCTACTAATGTTCCCTGTCGAGGAATAGATGACTTATTTGCAGCAGATAGGGAAGGAGATGAAGACGCGCAAGTTGGAGATCAAGAGAAACCAGTACACAGGGTGGAATGGCATCTGCTCTTGTCCGAGGCGAACCCCTATCACTGCCAAGTGATACTCAAAAGGCCTAATTGTATAATATCAACAAAGACCCATGAGCCGGGTCGCAACTCGTAGTCCACTGACGGCCTCTGTCGCTATGCGTCCCAGGTCAGTTTGTCAAGGGCAAGTAGGAAAGGAGGTTTTTTCTCGGGCGCGTTTGCTACCAACACGTGTTGCCAACGCCAACACCAACAACACCCCTGGCGGCTGGGATCCCCTCGAAATGTGGAGCCCGCCGAAGTGCATCACAAACTTGACGCCTCACGTAACAGATAACAGATACTGCGACCAAGAAGACCAAGTTGTCGCATCCTTCTCAAAAGCCCCAGCTGAACTCAATATTCCAAACTTCAATTCGAACTACCTAACGACCTGGTACTATAAAAATTGCTGGTTGCAATTTTAAGTTCAAGCAATTTATCAGTATTGCTGGAGTCTGAGAAGACCCATTCTAAGCCCGGTGAACTTAGTACCCATGTGGACTTGAGCCCCACGACCTCAAGATGAAAATTCAATACGTCTGTGAGAAAAAAAGAAAAGAGTAAAAGAGTTGCCAAACAGACCAAATTGCTGTTTGAGAACTCAAGAGTGAACACTAAGAACGCCTAAGCGCAACCACCAACTTCTGAAGAGCGTGACCAGGAACGAAAGAAATAAGAAAAAAACATCTTCTCCCGGGTTCTCAACCTGTGAACCCTGTCAGCCGCTCACACCTCTACTCAATTGAGCACCCTACGAGACTCTGAGGCCGGCACCGAGAAGACCCAAGGGGGCTGGCTACCTTACAGGGTTCGCAAAGAAAATCCCAAACTGACTTCATTTTTCCTTCACTGACGGTGCTGCGTGCATCAAACGCCGTCTCAGCTGGCACACTGGGTGGTGTTTGAGCCTCCAACAAATCGACGGAAGAAACGCGTAATCCCCGCAGTCCATTTCCCTGGAGCCTTCTGTTTTTGTTCGCGTGTCACTTGAGGCACACAATAAATAGGCAGCGTCTCCTCCGGCTCGTCGTATTCATCATCGTCATCGACATCAAAGTCGAAGTCCGGCCAGGACGGCGATGTAGCTGGCACCACCATAGAATACGAAGCACCAGCCATTATGAGATACCGCGCAATCTCACCATTCCCTCCACAAAGGGCATGATGCAGCGGCGTCCACGCAAGACGTTGGCTGAATATTTTCTTCGTCATGGTCCATTGCGAGCTCTGCTGATTCGAGACGCAGTGGCAAAGATACCGCGCCGGAGCATTGATGTTGACGCCGTGCTCGATCAACCACTTCACCACATGCATGTGGCCGTTTCTCGCAGCCAGATGGAGTGGCGTACCCCAACACGTCGTCGAATAAAACGAGTCAATGCCGAATTGTTCGAAGCTGGCCAGCAACTCGACAGACGGCTCGACGGGACGCACACGCCCGAGATCGGCGCCGAAAGCCGCGGCAGCCTTCAGCACCGCGAGCTGGCCATTTGCTGCAGCCGTAGTCGTGATCTCGGGAAGATCTCTCTCAATCGCATCGCGGAAGAGTTCCCGCTGCAGGATACCGCAGAGTCTATGGTTGACACGGCAGAGAGCGGCGATACTTGGGGTCGAGTCAAGGTGCTCGGCAATCTGAAGCCAGATTTCGTCAGGGAGGCTTTGGATCGACATTTTGCTCTCTCAATTGAATGCTGAGGAGCGACGGTGGCTGGAAAGATGTCAGCCGGCCAACTCGAGTACCAAAAAGAGATATGCGCGAACCTATCAAAGGAAGAGAACCTGGGGTGCTTGTGACCAGCAGGTATACGTCAGGCTTTGGAGGATGGCTAATCACGTTTTTGCGATGGAAGGAAAGAGAACTCAGGAGGCAGCTTCCATTCTCAGGGTTCATCGCCAATGTTGGCGGTGTTTCAGCCATGTCTCGGAAAACGCGTCTTTCGTCCAGACTGGAATGTCAAACTGGCCATCTTCAGCTGAGCAACTGCGTGAACGGAATGCTAGGGCAGTTGTCGAGACTGTCGTTGGAATGAATGATCCAGTAAACAATGTCCCGGCCCGGGAGTCCCACACGGAGAGAAATTCTGCCCGAACCGTCTCCCTGGGTAGCCGCCCCGGTTTGTGGATTCATGGACCGACATAGTGGGCCGATGCCCGGAGTCGGCGCCCGGGCGCTTCGGTTCCGTGGGGTGTTTGACACTTCAACGCAAGCAGGTACTACACAAAGCACGAGTTTGACATCTCCGAAGTCGGCTCATTAAAGTGAATTCTTAGAGTCAGTGGTTTGCGGCTTCCAAACAGCTTGTCCGTAGTTGACAGCATAGTTCAGCCGTCCGCATGTAGTCCGTCTTGAACTCCGACACACAGTCGCGACTACAACAGTCGAATATTCAAGAAACTAAACCCAACAACTTATTAACTTGTATGGGAACAGAAAGCCCGAAATGACAACATCCCCAAAAGGCAAACTCGTACAAACTAAACCCAGGACTAGTAAACACGAGATTTAAAGTTCTTCACCCAAGACACAACTCTGGTTAAATAGCTGCCTGTCAATGGTTAGAAACTAAGCGATGTATGATTCATGTCAAGGTAGCCGAGACTTCACGTGGAGTTGTGACCGAACTCTATCATATTATCCGTCCATGCTCGTTGTGGGATGCCGAGCGCAGGACCCATCGTTCTCTCAGAAATCAACTCATGGGGCTATTCGTAGCCACGGACTTTTGTATCGTGTCTATGATCCTTCTCCTTGTTGACAAGAAATGCGCATGCCGAAGAATCCGGACAGATCTATAAAGAGAGGCCAAAGTTCGCGTTCAGTCGACTTTCAATTCTGGCATCACACAACTCATTCCATTCAACAACCTCAACAAACCAATCTTCACAGAGTCTTTGTCTTTCGACATCAAAAACCTTCAAAATGCAGACCAAGCACATCTTCGTCGCCGCCTTCGCCTCCATGGCCATGGCCGTGCCCTCTTCCAACGTCAACGAGGGCAACATCCTCGCCCGCCAGAAGGGCCCCGTCAACCCCTCCGGCCCCAGCTGCTGCACCTACGTCGGCAACTGCCAGGCTTCCTGCGTAAGTCAACATCTTCCAAGTACGTTTGGACTAGACTTGAAACTAACAAGTCATCCAAGTGCCCCACTGGATGCCCCAAATAAATGTCCGATCGTATGGCAGGTCGGCGCGGCAACTTGGCAAGACGGATATGTTTTTAGCTACTTAGGAACTGTTTTATCCTTGGTATTTAAGAGGGAAGTTGACTTTAAGGTCTGAGTAGAGCTGCATAGCATAGCAAACATCAATCAAAAACCAAGTCAAAGCCAAGATTAGTACAGCGTGAACCTAGCCCTGCGACCCTAAGTTGCCATGAGTGAAACCCCATGGCTTCGGGAATGAGAAGACGCCGTAGTTCGCTAGGAGATCGCTAGCCCGAGTTTCATCGTCGCTATATGACAGCGCCGATATGATCTTTCAGCAATGTGGGTGGGTGGGTGGACTGCCACCACCGGACGAACATGGTTGCATGAAGGTACTCAGCTCGCCCCAACAAAGGTCCGGACAAACCCATCAAAGACCGATGTGAAACACACGAGAAGGCCAAAACAGCATGATTGCAATGATTTAATTACCAAAGGAGTTCTCCCCTCCTCAAGGCCCTATCCAGCATGCTATCCCGCGAAAGCAAGCTATTTCGTGTTATTTACACAATGTATAGTACAACCACAGCCAGAGGGCGCGTGTAATTACATCCTCACACCCTCTCGTCGCCGCCCATGCTCTCTTCCTCGTCGCTGATATCGTACCCCATCTCCCTCGCGTCTTGCACCCTCTCCCTCGCCACGCGCGCCTCGTGCCATGCATCCCATCTCGCCTTGTCCTCCGGCGACTCGTCTGGCCGCTTAACGAGACCCTTCTTGCGCAGACGGCGGCGAAGCTGGCGCTTTCCCCAGAAATCGAGAGTTCGAATGTCGACCGTCGCGATGTCCGTGCCGGTAAGGTAGTCCTCGAGATCGGCCAAGAGGTCTGAGGCATCTTCGGTAAGCTGATTGGCGACTTGCCGACCCCAGCCGTTGGTAGTCCACTCATCGATCTTGACAGGAATCGCGTAGCCCCAGGTAGGATCCGTGGCCGACCAGACGCAAGGCGTTGATGAGCAAGTCGTCGGGCGGCAGTAGAGCTCGCACATGGCCGACTCGGCGGCGTACCAGACTGCGCTGATAATGACGAGCAAGCCGAGGAAGGTGATGCGCAGAGGGTTGCGGTGCATGAGTTGGGGGATGGGAAGCTGAATGACGTTGACCTTCTCATCGGAAGAGATGCTGGTGTAGTCGGCAGTCTTCTGGGTGGCGGTGGGTTGCTGCAATGCAGTTCCCTTTGCCTGCTGATCTTGTACCATCGCAATCATCTTCTCCATCTCGCTGATCTTGTTCTCGTTGTACGAGGGGTCGGCGTGGGACACCTTGTCCTCCAGGCGTTCGATACCCTGCTTGGCTGAGCGAATGCTTCGAAGCCCATCCGTGAGGGTCTTGGTCATTCTGTCGATCTGCTGCATCGTGTGATCACGTTCGTCACTGCTCAGGTTGGCACTGTTCGCAATTTCCTCACGCTTCTCGTTAATCTCGTCAAGCATGCTCTCCACGGTCTCCTCGGTCTCAAAATCGGGGGGCAGAGGCTTCTGCAAGTTAAACATTTCCTCCAAGTCATCCAAAGTCGAGTCCTCGATTTGATGGCGGCGCTGAAGCTCCAAAAGGTCGTCCTTCACGGTGGGTGGCTTCACCGAGTTCATCAATGGTCGTCGAGGTCTAGATGTGGATTTGCGCCGGCGGAGCACAGAGGTCGTGGTCGTGCCTGCGGTGTCTTGCTCCTTCTGCTCGCTCGATTCGGATTCGGATGCGTTGGCATTGGAGATTGATCGCCCTCTCAAAGAAGCGCGGGAGTTTCGTCTGCTTGATGCTCGGCCATGGCTCATAGAAGGTCTGGCTTCAGACTTGATGGCTGGCTTGAGCTCCTTCTCCTGTACCTTGTCGACCCGAAACGTTGCGGGAGTGTCTACGTATGCGCCTGTAACCTTTGGGGTAGGGAGAGAAAGCGGATTCGTCTTGACCGGGCGAGGAGTTTCCTCAGCGAGGAGGTCCTTATCCTCCTCAGAATCAGGCTCGATCGATGGCGGTCTGGTAGAGCCACGTTCAGACTGGCCGTCTGTGGGCGCAAACAGCATGATCTCCTGCTCGATGCGATCTGTCGGATCGCCATCGGAGGACGCCATGCTCTTCCTGCTGTCCTTAGAAGATTCAGTCGAGCGTTGACGTCGTACACGGCGCAGACCAGCAGACACTGGCCGCTCAGCCTCGATGTTTTTGGGCTCGTCTTTTGAGCTGCTTGAGGCCTCATCCGACTTGGGAGTTGGGTCCAGCTTCTTCAGAGTGTCGTTGCGGTTACGTCTCGTGACTTCTGCCTTTTCCGAATCCGATGTCTTGGGACGATCTTCGCTTCTGCGGCGCGGGACGTACGACTTTCTGGCGGGTTCCTCGGCCTTCTTCAGGTCCTCTGTCTTCTTCGGCACCTCCTCGACCGGTGCTGTCTCGACGGATGGCTGATCCTTTGTCTCCTTTTCCTCGACTACCTCCGTCGTCTGCTTCTCCTTGGCCAACGGCTCGGCGACCACTTTCTTGATGGCCTCCTGCGGCTCTCGCGCCGCAAGCCTGTCCTGAGAGTTGCGCTCAAGATCCTCCGCAAAACCCTCTCGAAGTCTCTCGATGGTCCTAGCCGGGTTCACCGTCCGTGATGTTGGTCTCTCCTCCTCGTGCTTGATCGTGTTCGGCGGTTGGGTATCTTTCTCGGTCTTTTCGTCGGCGGCTGCTTGAGGCTTGACCGTCTCGGGCGCTGGGCTTCCAGCTGGGCTACTGCTAGCAGCTCTGGCGAGCCTTTGCAGCAGATCTCTTGAGTCTGTTCGGGTGTGCTGCAATTGAGGTCGGCCGGACGACTTCGGGCTCGCCACTTTCGCCTCCGGCTTCGTCTCTCTGGGCGCGCCGGCATTTTTGTAAATAGTGACAGGGGTGTTTGCAATGTGTTCGCCTTCGTCCTCATTCGTAGGCTGCCAAGCTTCTCTCTTGCTCTCTCGGATAGGTGTTGACTCTTTGTCGACTCGTTCGGCCTCCGGCGAGAACTCTCTGGACATTGAGTTCCGCTCTCGAATCTCTTCCAAGCGGCTTTCAGCCAAAGCCTTCTTCGACACAGATTCTGCCTCTCGCGCTCGGATAGTGTCGAGTTTGGAGTTTTTCGGTCGGGGATATTCCCTGACAGGCGGCGCGAGATCATCCTCGTCGGGTGTAGGGTAGTATGAGCGTGTCTGGGCCTTCGTCTTGGCCAGCTCCTCCTCAGCCTCAGCCTCTCTCTCACGAATCTCCTCCAGTCGGGTGTTCCTTCCCCTCGATTGGCTCCTGCGCAGCTCTGCCAACTTCTCGTTTGCCTTCTCTTCACGTTGGCGAATCTCGTCAATCTTACTGTTGGTCCGCGCTGCCCGTGATGAGAGTGGTCCGGCAGATGCTTCCCTCCGGAAAGGGCTTGATTCGGGCTCTTCTGCGTATGCGCTGCCGTTGGAGAATCGTCGATTGGAGGCATCGTCGTATCCAGAGCCGCTAATTCTAATGCGCGGGCTGTCCGAGATCTGAAGGTCTCCGGCAGTGAAGTCGGCATCCAGCTGCCATGCGAAGCTCTTCTCCGGCGATCGCGCCTCAGGGTTCGTGGAGCCCGGTCGCGAAGTTGGGGGCGTCGGTTCGAGTGCTTCAACGGAAGGCAGCGGCATATTGGCAGCAACTTCCCAGTCCGGTTTGGGTGTTCTCTTGATGCCCTTGTCGTCCTCATCGAGAAGATGCTTGATCCAACCTTCCGGGACTGAGCTCTTGGCAAACGCCCTAGCACCAGGGCTGCTACCCAAACTGCCGTAGCTTGTCTTTCTACCCAGATTTGGGCTGGTGCCATTCAAGCTCGAGTTGCTCGTCCGCTTCCCGAGGGTCTGGCCTCCGTTCAAGCTGCTGTTACTCGTGCGCCTCCCAAGCCCGGGGCCACCGTTCAGGCTGCTGTTGCTCGTCTTCCTCGCTAGTGTTCGACCGGTGTCCGCGATGTACGGCCCGACTCTCGTGTTGCCGAAGAGGTTTTCTGGCTGGCGGGCAGCGCTGGGCGACTCGATCATCTCGCGTTCGTACTGGCTCAGTCGGCGGGTGAAGCTGCCGGAGCTAGAGCCGCTCTGCGACGCTGGGCTTCCGCTGTATCCACCATAGCGGCCGACGTAGCTGTCGCGCAGTGAGTCGCTGGACAACCTGGAGAGGGGTCGGCTACGGCCGAAGTCGTTGGGTTCCTTGTTAAGGTTCTGTCGAACTTTGGCCTCTTCAGCGACCTGTCTGTTATGGAAAGGGCGGGGCGCAGGGCTCGGGGAAGCGTCGACGGCAGGAGACGTTCTGCGCGTTCTCTCGAGAGGGCTGGGGCTTGGTCGGTCTTCTTCTCCCGCCAACGCCCAAACATCTGCTACGGAAGGAATTTTGCCCTTGGCGAAGACTCCAATTGTAGATTTGGGGCGGGGAAGTCGGGATCCAGGCGAAGCAACATCGGCAGAATGGTTGGAACCGACTGACGGCGTCTGGGACATCGAACTTGAGGGTCGGGGGATGGCGGCAGCAGCAGCTCGTGAAGGTGGTCGCATAGAAGCAGAGCTTGGAGGTCGGGGAATGCCAGCTGCGCGAGAAGGTGGGCGCGCGTTCGTGGGGGAGAAGCCATAGCGGTTTGTTGTTGCTGACGCTGCCGGGGCAGTGTCTTTTGGGTTCAGCGTCTCGCGCGACGGCTTGGAGAACAGCGGCTTGCGGCCCTCTTGGTCGATAGTCAATTGGGTTGAAGCACGGCGGTTCGGTCGCGCACCGAACTGGCCCGGGGCGGCTTTATCGTGGTCCATGGCGGATAAATCTTGGGGCCACGTTCGTTGGTTTTTGGTGGTGTAAGGCGTCAAGCAGCGGGAAGCTGCATGGTTTTGCGATGCGATGCGATTCGGCGACAAGTCGCGTCAAACACAGTTGACGCGACGTGAAAGATCAAAAATCGAGTCGCGGGTATGCTATGATTCGGTCGAGGTCATGTTCGTCGCGGCGAATCGTAGTCATCAGGGGAATATTGATCGCGCAAAAGGAGAAGGATAATTATTTGGGACGGAGAGCGAAAGTGATGAACCGCGTCTCCCACTAAGCAGCGACCGGGGGGTGCGTGGGCCACCGTGGGACCTCTTTCCTCCTTGAGCTAAACCCCACACGGCCCCTCCCAAATATCGGCGCGGAAGAACCATTTCGGAAATGACTAATCGGAAGCTGCCGGTGCAAGTGGGGCTCGTGCATGCGGTTCCTGAGTTCTGGACCCTGATGGCCGATTTTCAAAACGGTGCAAACCGTTGAGAAACGCCATGACCGTTTGTTCTTTTTTTTCTGTTCAGCTTCTGCAACGGCTGCCTTTTCCTTATTTGTTCCGTAGGATCCGAACCATGTCTGCAAGCCATGGCAATGCCCCAGTCTTCAGCTGGAAAGGAGAGGCCTCCACAACTCATTGCAGCTCATATCTCAAGCGAACACTGGAAGATTGCGCGTCATGAGAGACCCGGAGGCCGACTGCCCCCTGCATCAGGATCAATATGTAGACGGCACAACAGGAAGCTATGCCTCTCTCAGTCGGGGACCCCTTGCATCAACAATGCCCGTGCACAAGAGCTTTGTGCTCACCAGCGCGATAAAACGGAGGGATGTCCACGCCTGTTTTTATTGACATTGCGTGAGCTTGGACCAATTGCGACTCAACCTCCCTGCTGTTCATTTTTAGCAATTCAACTCAGGGTCCAACCGCCATTGTCTGCAACTTGGGAGCTTGAAAGACCTCTCCACGTTGCCGGCCATGAAGCCTCAACCCACAGTGGCCCGGCCATGTGGCTACATGTAGGCGCCACAGACATATCCAATGCATTGCGAAAGCCTCTGACGTCTGCTACTACAGGGAGAAATACTCCACGGCACGCCACTCTCTGAATTTCTATCACTGTGTCTCCGTCACGGGCCGGTACGCGGTCCCACCTGGCACTGACAATGCCACCCTAAAAGATACTCTTCAGCGGGCTGTTGCACAAGTCGTTCTGGAGCAGCCCATGTTGCGGGTCGGCATCATCGATCAAGACAAACAAAGCACAAGCTTTGTTCATATCCCACGTGTCGATCTGTCGGAACATATCCAATTGTTCGGGTCATCGCGGCCAGACGAAGTGGACGCTGCCCTGAGCAAACATCTTTCATACCAGCATTCCCAGCTATGGCCAGATATCGAGCAGCGCCCACCGTGGAGGGTCTCCGTCATCCCAATTTCCAATGGCGAAGAGACGCCATCCGAGGTTGAGATCGTCTACGCTTTCCACCATGCCATTAGCGACGGCACGAGCGGCTCCATCTTCCATCAAAGACTCCTCACAGCGCTAAGCAGCCCCGTGAAAGACATTCCAGGCCTGGAAGGAAAGACGATCGCGTTTCCAGAACCGCCTGTGCTACCATCACCGCAACATGAACTCCTCAACTCGCGTATCAGCTGGACATTCTTCCTGGCCACTCTTTGGGACGCCTTTGGCCCTTGGCTGAAGAGCAAACCCGCTGTTCGACCATGGAAAGCGCGCCCGATCGATCTTGCGCGGCCAAACGAGACCAGCACCCACATCCTGCGGATTCCTGCAGCGCTTGCGACGAAGCTGCTCGCCGTGGCACGAAGCCATTCCGTTACGCTGACGCCGCTACTTCATGCCCTCATCGTCGCATCCGCATCCCGACGGATCCCAGAGTCCGAGGCACCGACGTTTGAGCCCTGTTCTCCCATCAGTCTGAGGCGGTACCTGCCCGCTGGTTCAGACTTTGACGCAAAGAACCAGATGCTCGTGCTCGTGACATCAGGAGACCATCCAATCCCGCCCGCTCTCGTCACCAAGCTCCGGTCATCGTCAGGCACAGAGTACGAAGATGCCATCTGGAAGCTCGCCGCCTCCGTCAAGTCTACCATGGACGACAAGCTCGCGAGTCTGCCACACGACGATCCTGGATCCATGCTGAAATATGTCGGTGACTTTCACGACTTCTTCCGCCAGAAGAATGGGCAGGAACGAAGCAATAGCTGGGAGCTCAGCAATTTGGGCGCCATCAACGGAGGGAGTGGCAGCTGGAAGATGACGCGGGCGGTGTTCTCCCAGTCAGCGTCGGTCTTGGGTCCTGGATTCAGTGCCAACATGGCGGGCGTTGTTGGGGGAGGAATCACAGTCACGCTATGCTGGAACAGTTCCGTTGCTGAAGGTTCTTTAGTTGAGGGTCTGATTGCAGATCTGGACGCTTGGGTACCAGAGATTGCTAGTCGTAAACCACTTTCTATCTGATTCCTTCCTACACCCGCCTTGGGCTTCAATAACAATGTGTAAGGAATGTCTATATATTGTGCAAACTTGACATGGAACTTTCCTGGATGTTCTGAATCATGGACTCGAAATTGTTTTCCCATATTCGAAGTCGCCGCTTCAGCGCTTGTGCCACTCTGTCTGACTACCTCCACGCTCATCGCCCAACCTGAATGTGGCAGGATCCAGCCAATGAGAGTGCAAAGAATCTCTCCGGCCCTCAAAGCTGTATCATGGCTCACACTGCTGCATCTACATCTTCAGCATATTAAGCATTTTCATCCATACTTATTGCCCCTACTTGGCTAGCCAAGCCAATGCTTCATTCTTTCAACCTGCGCCAACATACTCTTTAAGATTCCCACCTGATCCTTTTGAAGACATACCGAATTTCGGGCGGAATGATCTTCAATGCGTCGGTCCTGATTCTTTTCCATTTCCCAGAGAGTTGGGGGCACTCTTCACTTTTCACAATCGTCCCAGCAAGGGTCCAAGGGCTTTGCTCCTCGGTACAAGGCCCCTCACTTTGTTCTCGGGCATCCTCCCAAGCTCCGTGTACTCTCAATAGTTCCAAAGCTCTGATCAAGTTACCTGGATTCATAATGAAATAGTGATCTCTCTCGCGCCGTGGAATTGTGCCCACCACCTTTTTCAAGGTTGCCCTCATTAGGGCATTGTTAACTTGTGTGATGGGCCTACCAAACCATTGGTCGTCCAACAGAAACAAAACCGCAGGCATTTGAGCAAATCTGTACAGATCTCTGTTTTTACTGACCAGAAGAGATAGTGCCGATTGCCGGAATTGGGCATCTACATCTTTTTCCAGAGCAGGGCTGATGATCCTGACATATTCAGAAAAGTCTTCCGTGTGGAAGTCTGCGTCGTAAAACATAGATATGAGTCCTTCTGCCAGAATAGTGTTCAGTTCGTGGACTGATAGCTCGCGGGGAACTTCATCGATGGTCCGCTTCGCGAGCTTGAAGAATGCTCTCTTCTTCGCTGCGATATCGTGCTCGTGATGATTACAGACTTTGTCAACCAGTCCACAGCACAGCAAACGAGGGGTCCACTTTCCCCAGCCTGCAAGTACTTTGCTTAAGAGAGGAATCGGCTTCTCGATTGATTCCTTGGTTTCATAGTTCCAAACAGCCTCTTTTGACCATATCGACGTGCCGCATACCACCAACTTGGAAGCTGCAGATGGATGGTGCATGCGAAAAGCAATGTAGATAGGGAAGCTGGTATGGCCTGAGTCCGATTCTGCCGTCAAAAGCAGCTTTGAACCACACCCAAGGGAGAGGAGATGATCAATCATTGATTCATCACCACTTACTGCCGAGTATTGGAAGATTTTGCTGTTGAGCGCGCTCTTGCGCCAGTTTGGATCCATTTCCATATCCTTAATAAGGCGCGTGACAATTGACTTGTCTCCGACAACCACGGCCGTATCAAGCGCTGTGATGGAATCATTTCTCCCTCCATAAAGAGAACATGTGTTGTCGTATAAGTTATTATACACACGTCTGTGACGAATTTCTGTCGCACGATCCGAGTAAAGCTCCTCGAGAATTTCCAACCCAGGTGGCCATAACTCTGGCCGCGCCGGAATCGAGCAAAGCGGCGACGAGCCAGCCGTAAGCAAGCGATGAGCAATCTCGGTCTGCTTATGGCAGATGGCATAGTGTAATGGGGTCCAGACCATGACATCATTATCAAAGTGCGTGCGAAAAGGTTCGTAGCACTGGAATATGTTGTCCAGGTTGTCACACCCACAATAGAGTCGCGCCGGAGCCTCAATATCGACACCACTTGATATTAACCATTCAACAACATCCTGATGGCCGTAGATGATAGCGAAGTGGAGGGGCGCTCCCCAGCGTGCGTGCGGGGACATTTGATATCGTATATCCTTCGCTGAGATTTCTTCTGCCGTGAGCGGCTTAACCTGATGGTAGTTAAGGTTGGCGCCGTGTTCAGCTGCAAGCTTTAGAGCTCCGAGGTTCCCGTTGCTGGCTGCTGCAATTGTAGAGCCTGGATGGTGGTCCCTGACGGCGGCCTTGTACAGCAAACGATTGAAGACGAGGTAGAACGTTTGATTGACACGAGCGAGGTTTGAAAGGTCGCGAGAGTTGTTGAGGAAATCGCCGATCATACCGAGAAGCTCTATAGGTAGGAAGGCAAAGATTGCCTCGGTAAGCTTTGTTGAATCCATGTCGATTGTTGAGTCACAACTTAGCGAGGAAGAAGGGGGGTAGGGGAGTCTTGCCTGAAGAAACGACGGCACGGAACTCTCGAATCGCTAGCACTTTATACTCGAATGGCGTGAAGGGAAAAGACCTTGAGCGAAAATCAACAACCGTGATGGCAACGGGTCCAGTGGATCTGCACTGGCTTTTGGAGATAACTCGCGAAACCAACCTCCCAGGCGAACTCGAACCCAAACTTGAAATTTTCGCGGGAGCCTTAGACTTGACATTAAATGCAACAAACACAGCATAGTGACTAGACCTGCGGCTCCATTTTAAGCCAGCAATTCTAGTGAGGGCAAGTGTGATTCAGTTTCTGTGCCACATGTTGGGTGCCTGCAGACATCAGAAGCAGAGGCTTGGTCTCAAAGTCCTCTTCTAATCCACCTTATAATGTCACCTTCAGAAATTATCACTAGCGAAGGAGATTTCGGCAGTGCTTCTCACATAACTCGTATTAAGCGTCAAATTAGAACCTTAACATTCAGATTACATCCAGTCCGACCGTTGTTAAAGGTTCTTTGGTGGAGACTGTGATTGCAGATCTAGACATCTGGTTGCGAATTGCGAAAGGTCGTTGGAGGTACTTTGTGTTATTTTCCAACTTAGATGGACGTTATGAATGGGCTAGTCATCAAGGTGTCCCTCAGCCATACACCGGTAGCGGCCGGCATCGACTCAGATAAACAAGCCCGCCTAAGTTAAGACGGTAGACATACAATTCAAACGCCCAACCGGTCCAGAGCCCTCACATTCTTACTAACACTGCCATGGGCAAAGGAAGCCAGTTTCAGACCCTTGTCTGAGAATCAAATACTGCTCGGTATCTTGGGTGTCAAAATCACGCGTGAAATGAAGATTCCAAAAGATGGATAGGTTATCAGTTACTCGGCTACGCGACCCATGAGTGTTGCTTTACATCCCCTTCAACCCCTCTCTTCTCCTGAGGCACTGCTTCTCCAATACATTTGTCCTGTCTTGTGGCTCCAATATCCATCAGGAACTCTCCGATGCAACCCGGTCTGGTATTTGGATGGACGGTCGCTGTGTACTGCCATGTGGCCCCTCGATCCCTGGGCGAATCGTCTGGCCTGCCTCTTGCATAGAAATCGAATTTGACGTCTTTGGGTAGGTAAGCTCCAATAGCCACGTAGATATCGCACTTCTTCACAACATCCCTTGTTAAAGCGTCCCCGTTCTCTCCAATCTTTTCATCGGGAAAACCCGAACCTCTAATGATCAACTTTTTGTCACCCGACCCTTCAATATCGACAATCTCGCACAAGTTCCAGACCCAGGCTTGTTGAATGCTGTCAATGGTTTTGCCATCGAGAGCAACACCAGGGGAAGAGTAGATAGGATCCTGTTTGTCCATAGGCAGAGGCTCGCGCGTTCGACAGTCAGTGTAGACAAATATGATGGCACCATCCGGAACCTGTTTGCCGGACTCGCCGTTGATCAGCCACAACTCATCAATGCAAGCATTCCCTTGATGTTCTGTTTCGTCTTTCCCCTTGTCGCACCAAGCTTTAAACCAAGGAGCCCCAGGGAAGGACATCGATCTCTCGACACACATTGACAATGTACCACTGAGTAGACTGTTCAGCGGAGATCAGTCAGATATTGAAAAGTTCAAATGTCTTACCAGACCACCTTCCTCACGGGAACAAACGTAAAGTAGCCACACTGGCCTTTATCCAACTTGACGGTCCAGGTGCGACCGTATGCAGTGCTCCAACTCTCTGACCACCCGCCAGATATTCCAGCCTTGAATAGTTTGCCGACTTTCGGGGTGACGCTGACACTCCAACCAACGGATGTTGATTCACTTTCTTTCATGGAGCACTCGACTGGTGCGTGACAATCAGAATGGGGGAATGGTCGTTCCTCGGCCCATTCGAAGTATGTGCCTACGCACATCAGAGTCAGCCACTTGTTATCCTCAGAATCTCAAAGGCATGTTGGATTGATACTAACAAATTTGACAGAAGCTGCCGCATTTTGTCTCAATATCCGACCATCTTTCGCATGTACCGTCTGATTGGATGTGATATTTTGCCTTACAATCTGCTTCGAAGTACTGGTGGTACATCTTTAGAGCATGGTGATCTCGGCTCGAGCAGAGGTCTCCAGAACGTTTCTCAAGGAAAGCGGTCTTGTTGTCGAGAAACGCATACCGATCCTCAGGACGGATAGTCCACAGAGGGGGGTCTTTGGGGTCCCAATCAAAGTCCACAGGGCTTTGATAGAGACCAGAAATGTTTCTTGCACTAACTATTCTTATGAAGAACACGGCGAGGAAAATTCGTAGATCCATTCCAATACCAGAAAAGGGGACGGACCGAATGGCCGGCTAATCCGGTGCTTCTCCAGCTGAATGTGGGTAGTTTGTAGAGCGTTACGTCAAGATACCAGAAGAATGGAAGGCAGGACGAAACTGCTTTAGTTGAAGAGTAGAGAAGATAGGCCACAACGACACGACCCAGAGTACACAATAACAATAGAAAATAGGGGTGACTGGGAGAACAGGCCCAAGGAAATTGGAAACGTCCTTACTTGCGATTGTTCCCGAAAATGTAACACTTGAAGATGGCAGCGACGAAATCTTTATCTTGTAATGAATGTACACTCGCTGTCTTCAGAATCTCAAATGTTGACCGGCTGTTTTCTTCCCAACGTAGTACAGACGTGCTAATGAAACTCGTGTACTATGTATTTTCTTTCAGTTCTCATCAGATGAGCTGCATCATGAGGACTGCCTTTCGCAGGTATGCTACAATTGGGTCTCAGAATATGCAGTGACCTGTCGATTAACGGTGTGGC
This sequence comes from Colletotrichum sp. SAR11_59, assembly GCA_025328345.1. Taxonomy (NCBI): domain Eukaryota; kingdom Fungi; phylum Ascomycota; class Sordariomycetes; order Glomerellales; family Glomerellaceae; genus Colletotrichum; species Colletotrichum sp. SAR11_59. The sequence continues at coordinate 7,981 of JAKMXC010000145.1, read as the reverse complement.
GTAGGCTGTGTTGCTTGAGACGCAAGGGAGCTAGGTTACTAAACGCCCTTAGCAATCTTTGAAAGACTTGACAATTTCAAGTGCAGCTTTGATAACATGTATGTTGTTTCGCGCATTTCTTCGAAAGTATGAATAGTTTGATCTGATCGGAGTCTAGCCAGTGGCATTAGTGCTTGCACAGGCCTAGGGGGTGTATTTCTCTTGCAAAAGCATAACGACCCCATGTCCCGTATGCTCTGAGAAAAAGCACATGACAACTTCGAAGCCCCCACCCCACAATCACTTTGCCCTCTGATTTTATTCTGACCCAAAGGACAATTATGAGCTGACCTCCCTCCCAGACGAAGACAGTTTGCTCAAGATAGTTGCGTCACATGCGTAACCTGCGACTGCCATTTCTTTCACATTTACCTGCGCCTTCTGCGCTCATTAGCCAACACGAGGCCAAGCACTTATGTATCAAAGAGTGCCTTACGATAGATTCTACTGAATTCTCATATCTATTCGCCAGGATGCATTGGCGCTCTAGAGTGCTGTATTCCCTACACCAACAACATAAAGTGATCCTGATAGAAAAATGTTTTAAGTTGCGGAGTTGGATAAAGTTTCGAATTTTATGTCTGCAATTTGGATCTTAGAATCTCTATGGCGCACCCTGCTCTCAGGGTTGATTCAGGCTGGCCAGGTGCTTAGCCGTCAAGTGCCGATCCCTTTCGATACGAATTGTCAATCATTGCTTTATCAGACTAATGGGCGGTAAAGCTTAAATTATGATCAGTCGGAGAGGTTCCCTCTGGGTGTCTCTATTTGATCGGATGTGTTTTCCCATATTGCCTCGCAGATTCGTACACCCGCGCCGTCGAATCGAGATGTCGTGCCCGAACCCACCATCGCTATCTGCTCTTCCCACGGAGTTATGCTACCTCATAGGAGACCAACCAGCAATCAAATCGGCTGATCTGGCATCTCTAGCTCGAGTCAACTGGCGATTTTGCATCATTTTCACGCGCTACTTACGTCTAGCCGCTCTACGAAACATGCCCAACTTCACCATTCAAGCAGCACGCTGCGGCGATTTAGCCGGCCTCCAGTTTGCATATGAACGCGGTGCCAAGCTTGATGTTATTCACAAACTTCATTTGAAAGGCTCGCACGCCAATATACATGGGTTACCTCAAAGGAAAATATGCTGGGGAACGCCGCTGCACTTTGCTGTAGCGGGTGGCCACATGAACGTCGTCAACTGGCTTCTTTCGAAGAATGTCAGCATTGAGGCACCTGGTTGTCTACATTGCGAATGTTTCACCGAGGGTGATGACGTTTTCGATCGAGAAGAAAACAAACGTATCCTAGTCTGGACGCCATTACACTATGCCATTCGCCAGGGCCACACCAATGTTGCTCATCGGCTACTCAACTCTGGAGCGGATGTCCTCTGCAAGGTCGACCCGGCCCCAAAACGTCTGCACCCAGGTCTTCGCAAGATAAAGCGGCGACACAAAGATTTCTTTTGCGACTACACTGAAGCGCTTCCACGAAACGATTTTCGTCGCAAGCTGCTTCGCATCCAGGTGTTACAACCCATCCTATATAGATAATAGTTAACTAACCTACTTAGGCGTTAGGCGGCTAAGACAGGATATTTATACTATAGGATTATAGGAATAGTAAGGACTTACTTAGAATAGAAGAACTATAGTATAAGTTATATAATAATAAGAAGGATTAACGAAAAATAAGTAATCCTAACCTAGGACTAATATAGAAAAAGTAGTCTATACTTAAGGATTACTTAGGAGATATTAGTTTTTAAAATAAAGGGACTACTTTAGACTTATATATAGTATAACTTTAAACTTAGCTTATAGTTAAGCTTTTATAGCTTTTTAGTAATTAATTTCTTAGTATTTATCTTTATAGATATTTTTAGCTTACCTTTACTATAAATTACTTATTAAGCTTAAAACTAATTACCTTAATCTTTAAAAACTTAATCTACTATAGTGTTATAACTTATTATATATAGATAATAGTTAACTAACCTACTTAGGCATTAAGTAGCTAAGATAGGATATTTATATTATAGGATTATAAGGATAGTAAGGACTTACTTAGAATAGAAGAACTATAGTATAAGTTATATAATAATAAGAAAAACTAATAAGAGATAAGTAGTCCTAATTTAAGATTAATATAAGGAAAGTAGTTTATACTTAAGGACTACTTAGAAGATATTAGTCTTTAAAGTAAAGAAACTACCTTAGACTTATATATAATATAACCTTAAGTATAGCTTATAGTTAAACTTCTATAGTTCTTTAGTAATTAACTTAGTATTTATTCTTATAAATACTTTTAGCTTACTTTTACTATAAATTACTTATTAAGCCTAAGACTAATTACTTTAATTTCTAAAAACTAATCTACTACTAACTTATAACCTATAACTAAACTATAACTCTAATATAGTATTATAACGTTTTAATCCCTAGCTTCTATTAGTAGACCTTACTATTAGATAGTTAACTATAATACTTTAATTACTCTTATTTAGTAAGTTAACTATTAAAACCTACTAATAGTATAGATAAGAATATCTTTATACGCCTCTACTAAGTTACTTACTCTAAGAACCTCTTTTTCCTCTAAATAGCTTATTAAGAACCTAGCTAAGGAACTTAAGGGAGCTCTAATAGTAATAAACTTAGATAATAAAGTTACTTTTAAAAAAGAAACCTATAATAAGCTTTAAGTTTAAGTTAAGAAAGGAGATAATAATATTATTAAAGTTTAGACTATATATAATAAAATTACTAATAAACTTTAAAGCTTTAAATAGATAATCTAAGAGCTTAATAATAGACCTTAGAGATTTATAGACCTTAAAAATAGAATTGCTTACCTAGGAGGGTAAGGTAATAACCCTTTTATATAAGAGCTATAGAATAAAGTTAATACCTTTTAGGCTACTACTAATATTATTACTACTCCTACTAGAGAATAATAGAAACTTAAGCTTAGTACTTTAATTACTTATAATAGTACCTCTAGATAACTTAAATTATTCCTAATCTAAATTAAAAACTACTAAAACTTCTATTATAGAGACTTTATTAGTTAAACTAAGAAAGTTATTTATACTACTACTTACTTATAAAGATAAGCCTTTAAATAGTTTAAACCTATCTAAGAAGAATTCTTTAAGTATAAAACCCTAAATAAATACTCTACTAAAACTTAAGATATTTATAGTAGTTTTTAAGGATTTAAAGATACTTTATAATCTCTCTTCTAGGACCTTAATAAAAAATAATAAGTTAAAAAAGATCTTATATAACTATAATAGACTACGTTAACTAAGGAGTATACTACTATATTTAGATAACTTAGTATTTAGCTTAACTTCACTAAGGAAACTAAGATCTTTATATTCTATTAGGGATTTAAAGATAAAGTTAAGGATAAAATCGTTAAGATTAATTGCTCTAAAGACTTCTTTTAGTATACTAACTTTATAATTAAGATTAATAATAAGCTATTTAAACGATATAAAGAAAAAGGTGAAAAATAATAAAGACTTAATATAGGATATAAGTATTAGTAGTAACCTTAGTATAGGTTTAATAACTAATAGAATAATAATAAACCTTATAATAACTAAAGTAATACTTAATAGAGTACTACCTATAGATAATATAGTAAGCTTATAGATCTTAGTATAATAACTAAACTTAATAATAAGAAGCTATAAAACCTTAAGTACTATAACTATAATAAGTAAGGATATATTACTAAAGATTATAAGTAGCCTAAGAAGTTCCCTTAGAAACTAGTAGTTAAATAACCTTAATAAGTTAATATAATTATAAAAGCTTTATATATATCTTAGTTTTAGATTAGATATTATAATAATAACTACTAAATCTACCTTAAAGATAAAGAAATATTAGGATATAACTTAAAGGATAGTAACTTTATATAACTTAGATATAATATAAGTACTTTAGATATTTAACCTAAGACCTTAGCTATAATATACTATAGTAATAGTAAGATAGCTAAGAAACTAGTAGAATAACTTAATAAAAAGCTATAGATCTAATAGTTAGAACCTTCTAATACCTCTATAATCTAAGTATAAAATTAAAAACTAAAAGGTAATAATAAGTAATAGCTTAATAGGCTATAAGTAGCCTAACTTATATATTTATAGAAAATCTAATAAGAACTAGATAACTATATCTAGTATTAATAATTTAGTATAATTACTTTATATATAGAATAATAAGAATATATATATAGAAACCCTACTAGAATTAAATAAATTAACTAGGAACTTAATAAATAGATCTAAGGAAAAACTAATAAGGAGATAGTTAAAGAAGAATCTAAAGAAAAGCTAGAGTATTAATATAATCCTCTAATAGAATAGTAACTTCTTAATATAACTAGTAACTAAACTTTTAGAGAAAGTAAAAGTTTACTTTATAACTTAGATAAACTTTAAAATATTATTTATTAATATACTTAGATAGACATTACTTATAAGCTTACTTTTAGTATAGATAACTTTAGTTCTAAAGAGGACTTTAATAACTAAAGAGATAGAATTAAGTAACTCCTAAAATACTAGGGAATTAATATACTTTAAGATAAGTAATAATAATATTTTTATAAAGTTTTAGTAGATTAATAAAACTAGGATTATACCTCTAAGTTATATATAGAAAACTATCTTATACTCTAAAGTAACTATTATTAATATTAAACTTTCTTCTAGCTTTAATACTTCTTTAATAAGTATAAAGAATATATAGGAGATAAGTATAACTACTACTTCTATCTTAGAAAACTTAATAATAAACCTATTTAAAAAAATCTACTTAATATCTATAATAATTAGATAGATAATAATATTATTTAAGAATAATATTATAGTTTTCTAACTAAGTCCTTAATTTCCTATATAATACTAATATAACCTTAATATAAGATAGGATAAATATTAATAAGATAAATACTAAGTTTACTACTAAGAAAAGGTATATGCCTAGAGAATTATAAAGAATAGACTAAGACTTCTATAGACTAAGATCTATAAGAATAGCTTTACTAAAGTATAATAAGAAAGGAAATAAATTACTTACTTAGGATAACTAAAGTAATTAAAAAACTAAACTTATTTATTAATAATAGATTATAATAGATAATAAGGAAAAGATCTATTTACTAAATATTATAAAGATATAAGAATAATATAAAACTTAAAGTTACTATTAATAAATAAATAATACTTATACTAATTAATAGTAAAGCTAAAGTAAACTTTATTACCCCCTAAGCTATTAATAAGCTAGAAGTATAATAGGGAAGAAAAGAATAACTATACTTCCTATATATAGTAAAAAGAGAAGAATTTAAGTATAAAAGAAGTACTATCTATAATAAAACTATACTTCTTAAAATAAACTACTTAAATTAAAAAAAAAGAATTTAATTTAATATTACTAATATAAGAATATATAATATAATATTAAGACTACTTTAGCTATAAATAAATAACTTATAAATAGATTAGAGTAAAAGCTAACTTTATTAGAACTATAATAACTTAGTCCTTAAGTAGCTTTAGTAAAATTAAGTTTTAAATAAGTTAATATAATAAAGAATAGTAAAACGATATATTTATTACTTTAAAGCGAAAGAAGCTATATTATAACTACTAATAATAATAGATCTTAAATAAAAGAATAATTTACTTCTATCTATTTTAAAAGAATATAAAGTATATAAGAAACTCTTTATAGCTAAATTAGAAACTAAACTACTAGAATATACTAATTTTAACTATACAATACCCCTTAGAGAAAGGGAAAAACTATAATTTAATAAGATCTATAAAATTAACTAAATAGAAATAGAAGTTTTAGATAAATACTTTAAAGAAAACTTTAAAAAAAGATATATTAAACTTTTAATATTACTAATAAGAAGCTTAATCCTATTTATACCTAAAAATAATAGAAAACTATAACTATATATTAACTACTATATACTTAATAAAATAATAATTAAGAGTTACTATTTACTACTACTTATTAATAAAATAAGATAACTCTTTTATAAAGCTAATTAGTTTATAGTTTTTAACTTTAAAGAAGTTTATAACTTAATTAGAATAAAGTAAAGAGAAAAATAGAAGATTACTTTTAGAATAAAAAAAAGATATTTTAAGTATTTTATTATACCCTTTAGTTTTACTAATATCCTTATAATATTTTAGAATATAATTAACTAAGTCCTATATAAATATATTAATATCTATATAGTAATCTATTTAAATAATATCTTTCTTTTCTTATTTATATTTAAGAAATATAAAAAAGATATATACTATATCCTATAAACTTTCTAAGAAACTAAGTTATTAATTAAACCTAAGAAAAGTAAATTCTATATATAGAAAGTAGAATACCTTAGATTTATTATTACTTTTAGAAATATCTATATATTAGAAAATAAAGTTAAAACTATTAAGGAATAGCTAGTACTTAATAACTTTAAAGAAGTCTAAAGATTCCTAGGTTTTATTAACTTCTACTATAAGTTTATTAAAAATATAGTAAGATTAATATAACTTTTATAAGTTTTAGCTATAAGGATATACCTTTTATATAGAAAGAACTATAGTAAACTATATTTTAAAAAATAAAGAATGTTATTATTAATAAACCTATTTTAATTATCTTAAACTTAATAAAGTAGTTTAAAGTAAAGTTTAATATATCTAACTATATAATTAGAGTATAACTATCTTAATAAGATTTAAAAAGATAACTATATCTATATACCTTCTTCTTTTATAAGTTCTATAAACCTAAACTTAACTACTAAATCTATAATAAAGAACTTATAGTAATTATTAAAACTTTTAAAGAATAGAGACTTAAACTTTTAAGAACTATCTATAAAGTATTTATCTACTTAGACTATAAAAACCTTTTATACTTTATAACTTTAAAAATATTAAATAAATAATAAATTAAATAGTCTAAATTCTTATTAGAGTTTAATTTCTAAATTATTTATTAAAAAGAATTAGAAAATAGTAGAGCTAATACTTTTAGTTAATAACTAAACTATAATATCTTAATACTTAATAAAACCTAGATAATTCTTAAAAGAAATAATAATAGAGACCTTATACTAGTAACTAAACTCTTAATAATAATTAAATAATCTAATACTAGCCTAACTAGTAAACTAAACGATAAAGTAATTATAGAGTTTTATATTTACTTTATATATAGTTACTAAGGAATTATAAAAACCTAGAAATAATTATAATAATAATATAGAGAAAAGGTTACTAAAGAATATATAGTAAAAGTAATTAAGGATTATAAGGTTTAACTTAATATTAACTTTATAATATACTATAACCTTTACTTATACTATAAATCGCTTAGTAATCTATATTATTTAACTTTATTATTAAGTTACTAAAGTCTTAAAAACCTCTTATAGGAGTATATTATAATAGTATTCTTATTATTATAAACTAACTTATAAAATATACTTACTTTATCCTATATAAAGAAATAAATAACGTTAAAGAATATATATATATATTCCTTAAATATATTATTACTAACTATAGAATACTTAAAGAAATTATATTAAATAGAGATAAGATCTTTACTTCTAACTTTGAGAAATTAATTATATTATATTTTAGTATTAAATAATTAATATTTACTATATTTTACTTATAGATTAATAGATAAATAGAATAGATTAACTAAATCTTTAAAACTTATTTCTATACTTATATTAATTATAACTAAGATAACTAAGTAGTATTACTACTAATAGTTTAGTTTACTTATAATAGTATAATTAGAGAAAGTACTAAGGAATCCTTTTTCTATCTTAATTATAGATTTAAACTTACTATATATAGAGAACTTTAAATAAAATT